>CAAKHB010002927.1:65903-105196 GCA_901007665.1 Aeoliscus strigatus | reverse complement strand
CTTTGGGGGGCCCCCCCCCCCCCCCCCCCCCCAACCAGTCTGGAACAAAAGATGGCACAGAGAATGTAAACACAACTAAGAAAGGGACTGAACGGTGGAGGAATTGTCGCGTCGTTCCAAAAGTTTACATCGACTCATTTATGTCTTTCCAGCGCTCAGTGCTGCTGCTGGTGGTGGTTACTGGTGGTTACTGGTGGTTAATGATGGTTACTGGTGGTGGTAAGTGGTAGTTAATGGTGATTACTGGTGGTGGTTACTGATGGTTAGTGGTGGTGGTTACTGGTGGTTAATGATGGTTACTGGTGGTTACTGGTGGTTAATGATGGTTACTGGTGGTGGTAAGTGGTAGTTAATGGTGATTACTGGTGGTGGTTACTGGTGGTTACTGATGGTTAGTGGTGGTGGTAAGTGGTAGTTAATGGTGATTACTGGTGGTGGTTACTGGTGGTTACTGATGGTTAGTGGTGGTGGTTACTGGTGGTTACTGGTGGTTACTGGTGGTTGTTGGTGGTGGTTACTGGTGGTTAATGATGGTTACTGGTGGTTACTGATGGTTAGTGGTGGTGGTTACTGGTGGTTAATGATGGTTAGTGGTGGTGGTTACTGGTGGTTAATGATGGTTACTGGTGGTTACTGATGGTTAGTGGTGGTGGTTACTGGTGGTTAATGATGGTTACTGGTGGTTACTGGTGGTTAATGATGGTTACTGGTGGTGGTAAGTGGTAGTTAATGGTGATTACTGGTGGTGGTTACTGGTGGTTACTGATGGTTAGTGGTGGTGGTTACTGGTGGTTAATGATGGTTAGTGGTGGTGGTTACTGGTGGTTAATGATGGTTACTGGTGGTGGTTACTGGTGGTTACTGATGGTTAGTGGTGGTGGTTACTGGTGGTTAATGATGGTTAGTGGTGGTGGTTACTGGTGGTTAATGATGGTTACTGGTGGTTACTGATGGTTAGTGGTGGTGGTTACTGGTGGTTAATGATGTTACTGGTGGTTACTGATGGTTACTGGTGGTTGTTACTGGTGGTTGTTACTGGTGGTTACTGGTGGTTACTGGTGGTTGTTACTGGTGGTTACTGATGGTTACTGGTGGTTGTTACTGGTGGTTACTGGTGGTTAATGATGGTTACTGGTGGTTACTGATGGTTAGTGGTGGTGGTTACTGGTGGTTAATGATGGTTACTGGTGGTGGTTAGTGGTGGTTACTGGTGGTTACTGATGGTTAGTGGTGGTGGTTACTGGTGGTTACTGATGGTTACTGGTGGTTGTTACTGGTGGTTACTGATGGTTACTGGTGGTTACTGATGGTTAGTGGTGGTGGTTACTGGTGGTTAATGATGGTTACTGGTGGTTACTGATGGTTAGTGGTGGTGGTTACTGGTGGTTAATGATGGTTACTGGTGGTGGTTAGTGGTGGTTACTGGTGGTTACTGGTGGTAGTTAATGGTGATTACTGGTGGTGGTTACTGGTGGTTACTGATGGTTACTGGTGGTTACTGGTGGTAGTTAATGGTGATTACTGGTGGTGGTTACTGCTGCTGCTGCTCCAGTCTTCAGTGAATGTACATGTTGATGCCTTTTTGCACCTCCAGCGCCATCTGGTGTCTCCACACCTCCACCACAACTCAACTGTAGCACGTTGATGATTGTAGCAGTCACAGTTCACACACACACACACACACACACACGTGAATCTTTGTGTACTGCAGTGTGTGTTCCATTTACCTCGGCAGATCCTCAGGTGTCACACACACTCATCGGCTGTTCCCCCGTCCACACACACACACACACACACACACACACTCACACTCATCGGCTGTTCCCCCGTCGACACACACACACACACACACACACACTCATCGGCTGTTCCCCAGCTCACACACTCGACGTGCTCCCGGGGTCCGTTCCAGGAAGCAGCTTTGGTGTTTGTCCTCCGTTCTCCTCGTGTCACTTTGGTTCGATTTGTTTGTTTACATGAAAACACAAGGACAGGGTGACCTTCGTCCTCAGGACCGGTGCTTTCCGGAACGGGCCCTGGCGGACTCGCAGCCGTAGCAGCCACCTCGTCCCCGTTCCGTCGACGTGACGGCCACGAGCGGGGGTCGAACACAGCTCCACGTTCACACACGTATCTCTATGTTCTGTATAGTTTGAAGAGATTTAAGAAAATAAAACCCCAAAAAATCAGCATGATTGAAGAGAAAACAAGAAAAAAAATCTATGCAAGTGTTGCATGAATTCTTTTGAAGTATTTTAGTAATGCATCAGTTCTGATTCTCCTCGTCGTCTCGTAGTGATGTCTTTGGGGCTAGCCTCTACACCCCCCCCCCCCCACACACACACACACACCACCTTTAAAACACTATAAATGGGCCATTTGTTTCCACAATCAGCGTAGAAATGGCCCCTCCTACATCAGGTGAATGAGTGAATGATCAAAGGCCCCGCATGTTAAATTTCATTTTATTTGGACTTTGTTTTTTCCAAAGTGGACCAATTTAGCAAATGAAAAAGCAGTGGAGGGTTTTTTTCCAATTTATCAAGCACAATTTGTACAATTTCCATTCCTCTGTCTTCTTCTGTATGCAATACAAAGCCTAACGTTGAAAAAAGTTTTAACGCCTTAGACCATCGGGACTTCCTCTTTATGTGTGAGTAGAAAAAAAAATGGAATTGCACTACTTTCTTTTGGACGGTTGCTTTGTAATGCAATAACTGCACTAAATATAACCATGTATCCACTGGGTGACCACGGCGTGCTGGCGTGACCCGGCACACCTCTCTCCTCGATTTATCAAGGGACAGAAAATGTGTAAAAACAAAAAAAAAGTGACATTTCCTGCCTGATGCTGTATAGAATGCTTTCTATTTGAAAATAGATTTACACTGCTGAGTACAAATGACTGAATAAACATGACATTTTATGTACTTTTAATGGTTTGCCTCCTTTTTGTGATGCAGCACAGCATCCTGATGGTTTGTCAGAAATGAATCTCTCTGTATGGCAAGAATCCCTAACGACTACGATGGCCGGATGCATCTGTGGAAACGACCGGGGCCTAAAAATCCAACAGGCCCGGATGAAATGTCTGGTACAGGATCAAAGCCCGGTGAGACGCAGGAGGAGCCCGGCCCGGAGGCAAACCACAGAGCCCAGAACCTCCAAGTGCTCAGTACTCCAATTCCCAGAGCTGGCGGAGTCTGACCTGGAACTACATCTGCATCAAGTTCATGATCCAAGCGGTGTAGGATGCGCTACCCAGTCCATCCAACCTGCACATCTGGGGCAAGAGCGACACTCCAACATGACTCGGACCGTTCTCATCGGCATCCGACTGGGAACGGCACGTTGACTTTGGGCAGCTCGAGTTCCCAGACCATATAACATCAACCCCCACCGAGACAAACCACCTACGGTTGGCATGGCGATGATTCCCTCAACAGGTAGATATAAACTTCATGGGGGTAGAGTGTAGTAGGGCTATAGCTACAGGGTGTTGAACACACCCTGACTTCACCGTTCAGGGGCTCTGGAATGCTGTCGGTTCTCTACGGGAAAAATCGTCAATTTTTTCAGAACTTTCTCGGAGGGCGGTGTCACACCCACACAACGTGAGGGAGTCAGCAGTCGATTCCCGATCAAGCCCCTCGAAATGACCTACTGTGACTAGTGTGACTAGTGGTGTGCCAAACTTTGAGGACGTCAACAATAAACTGTCTGAGCAGACCCACGAGGTAACGTCAGGTAACGTCAGGTAACGTCCCCGAGAAAGTGGACTTCACTAACCGTCCCGATCTGGAAATCCCATGTTTGCTATTCAGGATCAGGTAATCTGTCCGGTTGGATCACCCTGATCCAGATCCATGGTCTAAAAGGGACAATGTTACTGGATGAGATGAAACTATTAGAAGTGATTTTTCACAGACGTATGTTTGTTTGAAATGAATTATCCTGTTTGGGTTTTTTTTAAATCCAAATCCTCCTGGAAGGTTTTGACCCAGATTACAACTGGGACTGATCGCATTCCTTAATCTCCCTTTTGATCAGATCAAAGTCTGATCCAGTCTGGTCAGATGACCTTTGAACCCGAGGATGAACGTGCTCTTCACACATTTGAGCCCTGGAGACTTCCATCTTAAAGGTCAGTGGACTTTAATGAAAATACGGAGGATTGTTCCGGAGTCGTCATCTCTCGGTGTCCGACACATGAACGAGACGGACATCAGCACGTTCACTTCACACCAACGTTTATCTTTACATCAACAGTTCAGATACGTCTCTGGAGGTGAAACAAAAACACACAACACAGAGGGGGTCGACATTTGTTAGAAAAAGCTGAACTGACCTTTGACCCTTGACCCCTGACCCCTACAAGCACTAAAAGCAACTGGGGTAATGACAACTGTCTGTTCTGGGATCAAGAGAGGCAGGAGGAGCGTCACTGAACGACGGCAGGAGATGGACTCTGGGGGGGTCCTGTCTCTTCTGGGGGGTCCATCAGGCGAAGATGGTCTCCTCACGTCTCTTCTTGGTCAGGATGGTTCCAGGTTTGTGCTGGGCGTCGGGGTGGTTGGCCAGCTCGGGGGGGCAGGTGGACACGGGGCTCTCCAGGATGGCCTGCTTCAGGTCGTAGAACACGGCCGAGTCCTCCTTGGTGAGGAAGGTCATGGCCACGCCGCTCTTACCCGCGCGCCCGGTACGGCCGATACGGTGGATGTAGTCTGGGAGGAAGACGAGACTCGGGTTAGGAGGAAACAGGAGGGGGGGGGGGGGCGTTAGGAGGAGGAGGAGGAACGGGAAACGGCTCCTGCTGCTGACCTTCGATGTTCTTGGCCATGTCGTAGTTGATGACCATGGACACGTCCTGGATGTCGATACCTCGACCGGCGACGTCCGTGGCCACCAGGATGTCTTTGGCTCCGGCCTTCAGGTTGGACAGCGCAAACTCCCTCTGCTCCTGACCTTTGCCCCCGTGCAGCGTGCAGGCGTTGTACTAGCAGAAGAGAAAAATCACCGCCGACTCAGACCCCCTCGACCACAGGTGCCATGACCCCTCACCTGACCTCAACTTATTTCTCATCCACGTTTTTTTTCTAGTCCTAAAAACTTCCGATAGGAAACATCACCGCAGAAAGTATTTGTCACATGTTTCAAGCAAATTTTCACTTGAAAAAAGTAGAACTGTCGATATAACCAGAGCCATGTTCATCACTTTGATCGCTCTCTGTAAATTGAATTGATTTATTTTTCTTACTTTTCTCAAGCGTCACACATTGTGTCAACATGTCAACATTTAGGAACACATTTTTCTAGAAATATTTTACCCCAAACTGTAACGAACTGGAAACCTAATTGGCGGCGGTGACTTACGCCCATCTTCTCCAGAGACTTGGCCAGCACGTCGCAGCCCTTCTTCTGGTTGACGAAGATGATGATGGGCGGCTCGAAGCCGTGAGCCAACACCTCCAGCAGCTTCTTCCTGCGCCGCGCACAACACAACACAAAAGCCGTCAGCGCCCGGCCGCGCCGCCGCACGTCGCCCATCGCCCGTTCCGGCCTCACCTCTTCTCTCCCTCCGACATGAGCAGCACCTTCTGCTCCACCCTCTCGTGCGGTTTGCCGGCCGAGCCGATGTACACGACCGCCGGGCGCCTCAGGTAGCTCCGGGCCAGCCGCTCCACGGCCGGAGGCATGGTGGCGGTGAACATGACCGTCTGCAGGAGGCAAACGGCGCGCGTGAGTTTGGGAAAGGTCGGTGGGAGCGGCGCTCGAAACCGACCTGTCTGTATTTATGTTTCCCAGATTCAAAGTTCATGGTCATCTTCTCGGGGTCCTCTGCCTCCTCCGTGTCCGGTTTCTGGTTGGTCACGGGGATGTACTCCAGAATCTTCTGGACGTCCGGCTCGAAGCCCATGTCGATCATGCGATCGGCCTCATCCAGGACCACGTAGGTGCAGCGGCCCAGGACCAGGTAGCGGTTCTCCAGCACGTCGATCAGACGTCCAGGGGTGGCGATGACAATCTGTGTCACACACACACACACACACACAGATGTAACACATCATCTTTCTTTAGCCATGTCCGGTCCATCTACAACTCTCTTCATGTCTTCCATCGGTCACTTCCTGTCCTCCATCTGTGTACGATCACCCTCTGGTGACACCGTCCTTTCTTCTGGATGATGATGATGATGATGATGATGCTAACCCACCTAATACTTTCTTTTCTCTGTGTACTTGTTGTCCTGTATTCAATGTAAACTACGTTATGTCTAACGTTCTCTGTAAATACAGATTATTATTATTATTATTATTGACAGACGTCAGCGGGACTATTTTGTTTTAAAACATTTCTTAATAAGGAGGTTCTGTTTCTGCAAAATAACTCCAGATTGGAATGAAATGTGAGATCGGGACATTGTCAGCAGACGTGTCTAGAACTCCACAATAGACGGTCAGATCCAGGATCCATTGTCTGCAGGTTCTCTGATGTTTGATCCGGATCTGACTAAAGTCTGGATCCTCAGCTCCGCAACAGGAAACATTCAGGTGCTTGTAGGTTTTCAGGCGACGAACGAAGACATGAACCAACACCAGATTGTGGCTGAGAGTCTGAATCAGTGTGGAGTGATTTGTTCTAGCTTCAACAGTTCTAGAACTGGATCCAGTAGATACGCCCCCCCCCCCCCCCCCCAGAGAAATAGTGACTTTAGTCAACAACTAAAAATGATAGTGTGTTACCAAATGGTCAGGGATATATTCTGGGTCCATAAATATACTGATGGAGATAAAATAAGATTAGATTGATTCATATTGGGTGAAAATAAATAGTGGGCATTTTTTTAACATTTGTAGATATTTTGCACTCATGTATGTTTACGAGCTGTTCTACCTTTTGATTTTAATAGTAATAAAAATAAAGTGATGTATTCTATATTTTATATTTCTATTCCGGTGGAGATGAGATGAGGTTTGTGAGCGTCTCGTGTTTCTGCGGTTTCACCTCACAGCCCATCCTCAGGCGGAAGCCCTGGTCCTCTCTGGAGATCCCTCCGATCACAGCCACGGTGCGGATGCCCAGCGGTTTACCAAACTTGATGGTTTCCTCTTCGATCTGCTGCGCCAGCTCGCGGGTCGGAGCGAGGATCACGGCGTACGGACCCTGGTCCGAGTCCTCTATCCTGAAGGGAGAGACACAGACGGACGGGTTCAAACACCCGCCGACCCACCGACCCAGCCCGGGGCGTCGACGGGGGCCACCTGTCGATCTTCGGCAGGGTCGTGATCCACACGAGCAGCGGGATCAGGAACGCCGCCGTTTTACCGCTGCCCGTCTCAGCCACGCCGATGATGTCACGGTTCTGCAAGCCGATGGGGATGGCCTGCCTCTGAATAGGGGTGGGGTCCTGGGTGACGAGAGGGAAGCGATGGGTGGTCAAAGCCCAAAGGTCAAAGAGAGGCAACCCGGACCGATCGGACGTCAGCCGACACACCGACCTTGTAGCCACACTTGTCGATGACCTCCAGGATGTGCGCGGGCAGCTGGTACTCCTTCCAGTTCCTGATGGGGTTGGGGATCTTCCCTCCCTTGGTGGTGATGCTGTAGTCCTCCCTGAAGATCCTCCAGTCTCTGTCCGTCATCTCGTCCAGCTTCTTCTGGGACCAGTGTCTGTCGTCCCAGCGCTGCTTGGCCTCCTTCTTGCGCATCTTCTTCAGTCGTGTCCTGTGAAGGTCAGAGGTCGAGTGAGACGGATCTTCTACCTGCCGGCGAGTTCCAGCGAACGGACGCGACTTACTCCTCCTGCTCCTTCTCCTCGATGGTGCGTCTTTTCTCCATCAGGTCGCCATAGAAACGTGACTGCTCTCGTTTCTGCTGCTTCAGGTCGATGCCGGCGATGAAGCCGCGTCCGTACAGCTGCACCTGGTGCTTTTCTTTGTAGCTGGGAGACAGACGGGAACGATCCTGTTACCATAGTAACAACATCACGACGCTCTGAAGGGCCCGCGATAGTCACGTGACCCAAACGGTCCAATCACACGTCACGTAGTCACACGTCTGGAGACGACGCATCTTCGATTGGACGCAGAAGCGTGAAATCAGACTTAAGAGTGACTTGACTTAACACCCCCTCGGCGTGTCGTCCCTGACAACCACAGCTGCAGCGGCTCACGTGCGCTGGGACTCACATTGGGTTGTAGTCCACCGACGTGTCTTCGGAAGCGTCCCACTCAAAGACAAACTTGCGGTCGTTCAGGTGACGCGTCCTGCGGCGTTTCTTCAGTCCCCCCAGGTAACGCTCCTGCACGGATTCACGTTCAAGTTGACAGAGACACTCTTGAAATCTCTCTTACCCGTCTGCTCTGGTCGGCCTCTGTCACACCTTGATGGCCTGGAGTTCTTTGCCTTTATCTTTCTCTTCTCTCATCTTCTGCCGTCCGTCGTCTTCTTCGTTCCCGTTGGTCTCTCGCTCGATTCGCTCCCTCCGCTCTCGTCGCTCTCTCTCCTGCGGGTCCTCTGCAGCACACGTCCTCAGTTAGCACACAGCGGCCCCCCCCCCCAAACACACAACAGTCGGCACAGCAACCAGACGCTCGCACACACCCAACATCTTTCGGCCTGTGTCCTGAAAAATCCTTCTCTTCTTCCTCTCCTCGTCTATCAGCTTCCTCCTCTCCTCCGTCTCTTGCTCCCGTCGCCTCAGGGCTTCTGCTTCTCTTTCTGCCTTCGACAGGAACTTTGGCTGGAAAAAAAAAAAAGAGACAAAGAAATCAGAGAGAAGTAATCGACGACAAAAGGAAAAGTAACGTGTGCTTCGGCACAACGTTTCACCTTTGCCTCGGCTTCTTCCTCTGCCTTCTTCTTGGCGAGAAGCTCCTCCAGAGACAGCGGCTGCACCTGAACGGACGCACGGCGGGTGAGACACAGACGACGTCAGGACGCAGCGGAAAACAATCCACACCCCCACCTTCTCTTTCTTCTTCTTGTCATCTTCCTCCTCTTCCGCTTTAATGTCCTTCTCCTTCTTCACTTTGGAGTCCTTTGACCGGGGCGAGGAACTTCTTCAAAAACACAAAACAAACAGTGATTTGAAAACAAGCAACTGAAAGAAAAAGAGTCTTTTGTTATTTTGCATTTCAGTCGTCGCACCTTGACCTCTTGCTGCGATCCCGTCGATGGCTGTCTCTGTCTTTGCGGCTCCTGTCTCTGTCTCTGTCCTTGTCCCTGTCGCGATCCTTGTCTCTGTCCTTGTCTTTCATGCGACGGTCTCTACCGATCCGAGTAAAATCAAAACGTTGAAAACTTTAGCTTAGAATCATCATGATTGTTATTATCAATGTCATTATACAACACTTGTACAACCAAAGCAGTGGTGTACTTGTGTTGAGAGTTAGGAAAGGCTCAAGAAGAGTCACACTCTGCATGAATGCGCGTTACCTCTCTGCAGACTTTGAGCGATTGCGATCGCGAGATCGATTCCGCTTGCGTGAGGGAGAGACTTTACGATCTCTGTCTCGGGATCGGCTGCGTTTTCTCTCTCTGTCTTTGGTCCCTGAGGATTCAGCATCCTTCCTGTCTGAGGAGTCAGCTGCCATCTGAGAGAGGAGATGAAGAGAGAAGTTTGACCATTTACCATCAATACTTTTTCACATAGTTTAGCTATTCAGAAACATTCACTGAAGATCTGCATTACACTTTTGATTTGGTGTGGGGAAAAAAACAAACAACGAACTACAACTCACACAGATTATGTGAGTTATTCCTGTCCATTAATACGTATTCATACTAAGGGATTTAATAGAACATTCATTTGACGTTCAACTTTAAAAAAGCGTTTTGTTTTTGTTTTATTTTCGCAGATGAACCTATGAAAGTACTAGTTATAATAACAAAACGTAACGTAAGTGCGGTGAAATCCTCCACAACACCGTGAATTACCTTACCTACAATGCTATTTGAGTGTGAAAATCATTGTCTTTGTGGAAGAAAACTCGAACAATGACTAGAAAACGTTTCTCTTAACATAATAACCGCGAGTTTAAATTGCGATGTAAACGCAGAGTGCAATAGCTCGACCGAGGTTAGCTTAAAAAAGTAGCAAACAAACTAGCTCGGAACTGCTTTAACTTTAAACAGATACACTAAACCTAGATCAACCGTCCACATAAAGAAACATGTATTCTTTAATATTAACGGTGTACCTTGATAACTTGTCAACAAAACACTTGCGATTCCAGTACGCTTCAACAAGACGCCATGTCGTTCAGTGCGTGCTAAGGCAGCAAGGACTTATGGGAATCGTAGTACTAATCGTAGTGCTGGCGTTTGGAAAGAGTGGAGGCAATGGTTGTTCATGAACTACATTTCCCGGCAAAAAAGAGAGACGTCTCAGTGTTTGGCACATGGTCACCTAAGTGCCTGTTCACAAATATGTTCAGCACATGGATACCTAAGTGCCTGTCCAAAAATACATTCCAGTCGTTCATCTCAGCGACATCTCAGACACTAGGGGGCGGCTGTGTTTAAGCTATTGTAGTAATTTACCACGTATGTCATAAATAATGACATGTGGCTTTGGTGTGTTTGTATTTTACAAATGCTAGAGTAAAGATGTTTGCTGAACATAATAAGAGCAATATTTTCACACGTTTGCTGTTGTTAACGTTTTATGTGATTGTAGTATCTGTCTATCAGTGCTTAACAAACAACAACAAAAATAAAGTTAAAAATAATAATTTAAAAAGCAGTTGAGGCATGAAGATATGTAGGTTTTAAAAGACACTATACAGCTAAGGAGCAGCTACTTTAACGTCCTGAAGAGGGAATTTTTACATTGCATTTATAGGAATTAACGACAATATTTTGTCTAATTAGACAGTCATTGATGTTTCCAAGTGATAAAAGACAAAACATCTATGAGTTTGTGGTCGTGTGACCACGATCCGGCTGCTCACAACCAATAATATTCATTATGTGTTGTGAGACTCTACGGTTTTGTTCTGTAATGTAGACCAGCTGCTGGTCTTTGTGTGTTCATGCTGCAGTCAGATAAAAGACATTTCAGATGCTGCTTGACTCCGGTCCAGATCGGCTCCATACTGATTCATATTCTGGACCTGCCTCTTCATCCTCACAGAGATCAAGAGAGATTTATGGAGCCCTCATGAAGGTGAAAGAGTTTCAGTTGGAACAGACCAAAGTTGATAGTTTAAAAAAAACATGGAAAAAATTCTAGAAGTACTTTCTGGAAAATACAATCCTGAGGCAAATGAAATGACAAATAGTAGATTCAGTTCTACTGGTACATCCGCATGGAATGCTGCCATGAATCAGATTAGAGTCCACTGATCAAATGTCCTGGAACAAGAACAAACTCGTGGACAGTGTTTCTGGTATTTACAGGATGCAAAAACGGAAATATTTCTTTCATATTGTCAAAAATGATTGGATTACACTTTATAGATTTTATACACACCATAGTTTTGCTGTCAGGGGTCGTCCTGACAGTGCCGTTTGTTCAATTTGTAGCTTCTACGACAGTTTCCAGCTGTGATAACATGACAGCACCAGGTTCTCGAACACAACGTAACATTAGCACACAGCAGGGATGCTGCTAGAAATGACCTCCACTCTATAACACAGCATCGCTGTTTGTAATTTTTCTTTTAGTTCATATTTGTCAGTTATCATTTTTCTTTCTTTCTTTTTTTAAAGCATTAACCTTTTGACCTCTTTGCTGCTGTGATTATCTGTTGATTATCTCCGTTTGTCTCATTTCTTCGTTCACCTTCTTTACATGTTTCTATATAGAGAACTGGAAAATTCTCCTCAAAAAGTGGAGGCATGTGATTGGATGACACAGATGTTTAACTTGGGATGAGCTGGCAGATGCGCGCGCGCACATGCACGCACGCACACACACGCACACACACCGTCATCCCTCATCCCAGGCACCTCATGTGCCCCGGCGGCGTCTCCCTTCCCCCATATTCTCCGATGCCAAGTGTGGTTGTCTAATTAAACCAGTGGAAGAGAAGTGTGCTCACTCTTGACATGCCCTCGGGGTGTGGGCCAAACAGGGCACATGGGCATGAAGAGGTGTGTGTGTGTGTGTGTGTGTGTGTGTGTGTGTGTGTGTGTGTGTGTGTGTGTGTGTGCGTGTGTGTGTTTGAATGCGGGACACGAGGGTTTCTCCCTGTTCTGTGTCGGCTCAGCTCACTGCACCGTGGGGATGAGACTATATGCAGAGATAAGAGCGCTCGGTACACATCCGACACACATTCACACACGCCAACTCCCACATACGACGTCGCACCTGGAGGTCCTGAGCCAGTAACGGACAGAGAGCTCACAGACGTGGGGGCCAGACAGAGGGAGCACGGCGACAAGGAGGACGGCAGCAGAGATTCACAGGGAACGAATGAATGTTCACTGATGGTCGGAGAAGATGCACAGTCATATCAATATGAGCCTGTGTGTGTGTGTGTGTGTGTGTTCGTTGCCAAAAAACACAAACACACACAAACTATAAAGAGGCTGAGAGATGCAGCTTGGATGAATTGATTGACTTCAACCTTCACATCCAGACCTGATCCAGACCTAAACCTGATCCAGACCTGAACCTGATCCATACCTGATCCAGACCTGATCCAGGTACGTGATACAGACCAGCAGGTAACTGATGTTGACCCAGCCTTTGTGGCTGTGAACCTGTTTGGTCTCTCTGTGTCTCTCCCAGTGTTTTAAAAGAGACCCATTGAAGGTCATTGAACCCAAACGCCGTAAATAAACACTTCTCCTTTGAAAGAGGAGAGTTTTTTTTTCTGATTTTATCCTGTGAAATAAATAAATGATATTTACATGTAGGAACAGAAGTCAGCGTTGAACAAAGTGCTCTATGAATGTCGTGTGTGACGCCACGGTGGCCGACGGCGACACGGGACTGTGGAGCACGGTCATCCACCCAGCTGAGCCTTCCACATCCAGCCCCACATTCCTCCCAGAGACAGGAACGGGGACACATACAGCAGCTGAGGCGACGCTTCAGTGTGTGTGTGTGTGTGTGTGTGTGTGTGTGTGTGTGTGTGTGTGTGCCTTGCATCCCCCCTGACCCATTCCCTCTGTGCTGTTGCTGCTGCAGAGCTGGAGTCGTCCCGTTTGCAAACGATTCAACGTAAAGAACAAATCTTTTGGGTGAATCAGCTGCACTGAATCACTGATTGAAAAGATTTGTTAATTTCAGTGCAGCGGTGAGCTACAGCATTTGAACATGATGGGTTGGTTCGTTCCCTGTGAACAAGTCAACTGACACAAATCACTCACTGACAACAAAACATTGAAAATGAAACGTAGACTCAGACAGTGTTTCCAACTTATATTTACTGAGTAACCAGACCCATAGCGACTCCCGACTCTTTGTGGTGTTTTGGAGACTGAACTAAACGATGGACGAATCCTTTGAACGAGTCTTTTTTACTGAACTAAGGATCCAGTACACCTAAAGCAGAGCTGTTTTGCCCATCGCTACACCTGATGGCCTGTGTGTGACGGCTTCCTGTTTTCACGTCAGGTGTGATAGATGATGTGCTCCATGTGGTAATGAGCCATCACATCCATTTTTCTCTCGACTGCGTAAAGCCACTCGTCCTCTAATCATCCGTGTCCTCACACCGACCGACCCATCCAGTCCAAGGAGGACGGCTCAGAGGTCAGGTCACTTCCTGCCGGCCACTTCATTAGCTTCCATCAGGTTTGTGCGGGACACACATGTGTCACTTCTGACATGCCGCACTGATCTGTTCTCACGCTTGGATTGATCTGCAGAAACTGTCCTGGACTCATCAGGGGCGATGCATCTGTATTGTCATCGTATGTCCACTTCCACTTCCTCCCTGAGCCAAATTCAGAAGAAATGAACACATGAAAATACGCACTCACACACACACACACACACACACACACACACACACATATTGTTTGTCTGTTTGACTGTATTGTTTATTTTTCATTACACAAATTTCAGCAAAAAAAAAAAACATAAGTGCATCAAAGTACATGAGAATATCATCAAAAAGTTATTTTTTTTAGTAAATCAATTCAAAATACCATTATATATAGATTCATCACACACAGACGTGTGTATTTGAAGTGTTTGTTTCTTTTCATTTTGATGATTAGTGTGATCATGGAAACACAAAAATTCAGTATCTCTGAAAATTAGAATATTGTGAAGAAGCTGAATATCGCACTGTAATCAGATGATTCACTGAAACACCTGTACATTTTTTAAGAATGTTAAAAGGAATGTTAATGTCATGGTTGTGTCTTGTTTTGTGTTGGGTTTGTTTTGATTCCAGGTGTCTCCTCTCTCTGGCTGGCAGTGGAGGTGCGGCCAGGCTGATTGGGAGCAATCAGCGCACCTGATACTCATCGGCGCGCTGATTGCTCCTGCTCTTAAGCCGTGCTCTGGCTGCACTCCACTGCCAGATTGTTTGTGCTTGTGCCTTACTCTCCCGCCGTCTTTCCCGTAAAACTCGAGCTCTCGTTCTGTACCCGTTTTTTCCCGGTTTCCGCGTGTCCGCGTGATTTTCAGTTAGTTTCTTTCTCTCGTGTTTTATCTCCGCCGTAGTGCGTGTTCCTCAGTTTTGTTTCTCTCTCTCTCGTGTTTATTCTCCGCCCTTGTGCGCGATTTTCTGTTTGCGTTTGGACTCCGCCGCAGTGCGCGATTTTTTTGTTTCTCGGTCATTTGTTCTGCCTGTGTTCTACCGTGTCTTTTGTATTTCTGCTTGTGCAATAAACCGCCCGTTGACCCAGCTGACGGTTCCTTGGAGTTATTCCCGCATCTCTGGGTCCGCCCCAAGCCTCGGGCGTCAGCCCGCATAACAGTTAAGGGGAAATCTCTGTTCTACACCCGCCCTGAGAACATCCACGATGCTTGTGTCGTCTAATTGCGCCTTTGAGGGACCTGTCATAGACGACATGTCAACACGCCCTCGTCTGCGCTTTATCTGATTCACAAAGGCATGTTACGTACATTTGTATTGATAGTGTGTGTGTGTGATACCGGGACTAGAAGCAGATAAAGAGCAGAGGCACCGACAGACAGGTTGTCTGGCTATCCGACGATCAAACCACTGTTCCATTTTCCATGTTTGAGCAGACGTGGGATGGAGTGTATCAGTTTGGTGATTCACGCTCCGCCTGTTGTTTGAAGGTAACGGATAAGAAGGTCACCATAGTTCAGGAACGACAAACATTCAGCCGCTGCGTCCGTCTCCTATCGGGGCGGTGACAGCAGCCGACTGTGGCAGGACGATCCCGATAAGAGCCGAAGACGAAGCAAAGGGAGGTCAGGGGGAACGTCGCTGGTTCCAGAGGTAAGGAAAGGACAGAGCACGTGGCAGAAGTCTGTGCAAAGCATTCATTCATTCATCATCTCCCGTTGCTCCGGTTACAGGTCTCAGTTGTTCTAGAGACGATCCCAGCTGTCGCCAACGGGTGAACGTCAGGGTACATGAAGGACAGACGACCATTCCCGCTCACATTCACACCCACGGGTGATTGACAGCGACCAATTAACCCCAGCATGCTGGTGGAGGTTAACGCACGTTACGCTGACAACAAATCAAACAGTTGTGTGTGTGCAAGTTGTTGAGACAGAGCAAAAGACCGACGTGATACACAAACAGTAAAAAAGCAGTTTAGAGCAACAATACGACTGCACGCCGCCATCTTGGATTCTGAACTTGGGGCCCAATGAAAACTATGTGGAGCTGTTGCTAAATGTTTTCTCTCAAACGGTAACACATAGCAATCTACAGTCAAATATAAGAATTTAGTCTTGCAGCAACTTTACAACTTACTTTAGTAAATAGTTGTTGTTATATGTTCAGTCTTCTTTGAAAGAAGGTTCGCTCAGTGTTGCTGACTGTCATTGACTCAGCATCTGTAACATTACAACTCCTTAATGGTAAAGTGTCATTGGTAAAGTGTCTGTCTATCTTCATAAGTCAGTCATCTGAAACTAACAGGGAGTTCTGAGGGACCAAAACACACACACACACACACACACACACACACACACAGATGAATGCAGTTTGCCGCAGACACACAGCAAATAAAAAGCCCTATTTTAAGTGAAATAATCGAATGTGGCACGTTTTCAAAGCAAATCAAGCATGAAATGTTACATATGTGCATGGCGGTCGACATGTGTGTGTGTGTGTGTGTGTTTTGTTTTGTTTTTTTTGGGGTGGGGGTGCCTGCGCTCATGCTTCAGAGGTACAACCTTCACAGGGCCGTTGTGACGTCATGTGACACCAACGCCATAACACCATTGTCGGCCACTCATTGCCATTCGTTGTTTCACGTCCACAAATCTATACAAACAAAAACAAAAAGCAGATTGATCAGAGCTGAACTTCGACTTTGTTTGCCTTCATTCCCCAAACAAAGAACGAAACACCACCTCAACGTTGAAATCACCTTCATTGATTTCAACATGTCGCATACACACATCTACAGACAAAAGGAACTACAACATAATAGTGCAAGAATACGAAAACAAATACCATAAAAGACAACAAGCAGCACTTCAAATGTCACATGAATATACCGTTAGTGGTTTGCAACATAAATCTAATAGTGTACTTGATACTTATACTTAAGTGTTACACGTATATTATATTATATTGTGTTTACATACTTACAGTTCTTTTTGATGTACTGAATCACTGGAATCTGCTCAGTAAAAAGCTTGGTTGTATTTGAGATCATGTTTTAACTTGTAATCTAATGTAATCAATTCCATTCATGTCTTAGTCCCAGATACAGTCAGTTTTCAGTGAGTGATTCGCGTCAGTTGACTTGTTGACTTGTTAACCCTGAGACCCAGGTCGTCTGTGTGCGAACCACGGTGAGAAAAGTGGTTCTATCTCTGCTTCTTCAGACAAAATAGACAATGTGCTGCACAGACATCTGTATTTGTTCTCTCCTGAGCCTTGAAGTTCATTCTACAAACAAGCCTTTGCTCTAATTTGATAAAGCTGAAAGCGCTCACTGTCACGTAAAAAAAAGAACAAAATCAATATATCATGAATCCTGATTTCCACACAGAAACACACGGACTGCGGAGTGAACTTCAGACATGTTTTTATTTAAATAAAGATGAAAAACAGCATATGGCAACAACAAATAAGGAGGTTTGTTAATAATTTAAAGTCATAATGCTCATGACATCAGACAAATATTCTGTTTCTGATCCGTCACCTTCCAGTGATGCTTTCTGACCACGGATATTAACGGTCATACAGGAGTTTGTTTGGGATTCGGAGATGCTCTGGATAAGACTGGGGCGGGGATGAGGGGGGGTTCTGGTTTCCATGGCGCCCTAATGGCTGCTCCCCGTGTGGGTCTTCGAAGCCGACACAGATCATGATCAGTCTGCAGTAATCAGCTGTCACCTCGGCCGCGGCTTCTGTCGAATGCTACAAATGAAAGGTGAGAGAACCGTCCCTCCCTCTCCGAAACAGACAGGAACCCCACTCACGCCTGACCCTGCTCACACTGTTGCTAGGCAACATGTTAAATTCCAGTATTCTGTATAACCAGACTGCAGGCGTCTGCCAGGCAGACCTACAACTCATCAACTCATCGAGTACAAAAAACAACCACTCCCAAAAGTAACGACCGGCCACACGCGAGTAGAAACATCTAGAAAATCTATTTCAAACATGGAAATGTCATGAATACTCCTCAGAGAATTTGAAAAACTGTGGGTTTTTTTAAAGCATAAAAAGTGAAAAATGAGAGACAGGACCAGCCTGTTTGTGATGAACCCCCTCCATCACCAGCTCAGAGTGTGTTAACGCAGCGATCGAGACTAAACAAGGCAGCGGGGCATTGACCGTAACGGAGAAAACTGCTGAGCTCAGCTCTCATCAAAGATCTTACTCAGCAGAAGCCCATCAGAGAGAATCATCTAGGCTGGTTTGTGCAAAAAGAAAGGATTCATATTTGAAGAAGAAATGTTTCAGTAATTCATACAATGAGATGACGCATCGTCACGGTAACGCGTTGTGGTCAGATTGAGTGAGACAGTTTGACAACATTAGTTTTTGGTGTCCACAGAGTGTCCACTGTATGTGGAGGGTCGAGTCTCGTGCACTCAACTTTCCTCCCAGTGCATTTGGAAATGAGCAGTGAACCCCCCCCGCCCTCTAAAAAAAACACACACACACCAAATCGCTCCCTCTCTACCACTCTTCATTTCCAAATGAACAACAGGCAGCAGGCAGCAGTCGAGGTTCATTCTCCCACGACGTCCTCCGGGTGTGAACGTCAGCCACAAACTCACAAACAACCGCGTTACGACCTTTTAAGAGAAGAGGGCGTCGTCTGAGCAGATGGAACATCTGCACAGGTGGACTTTCCACTTCCTGTCACTTTACCTCCTGGTGACATGCAGAGGAGGAGATGGGACAGGACAGACCGTCACCCCCCCCCCCGTGACGATGTTCACGGGAGCGATACGACTTCTCGGCTGACTCACGCTGCATCTTTATGTGCGGGAACTGTTCGGAGTGTTTCATTGATCATTTCCATATTAATAATATTCAGAGTTGGTGTAGAGAGAGTAGCGGTCTTTGGATGACGGAGTTTGGGACGGATGCTGCTGCTGCTGCTGCTGCTGCCGCTGCTGCTGCTGCTTGTGGAACTCCACATCACAGCTCCAGCGACTGTCGCTGGCTTGTCCTTGATTCCGTTCCTTCCACAGATCTCGTCACATGATGGTGCAGCTCTTGGATTTGTCCTTGCTGAACGTGGAGGAGAGGAGCATCGTCTTGCTGGGTAGGTTGAGGAGTCTCTTGGAGAGGCGGCGCACCGGGCTGGGTTTCCTGCCGGGCTGGACTTGGTTCATGCAGGCCTGTGCTGCGGCGCGGAAAACACTGTGGATGCTTTTCTCCGACGTGAAGGCGGAGCACTCCAGGTACGCCTCAGCTCCGAGGTGCTTGGCCAACGAACAGCCCTGAAAAGAGAAGGGGAGGGTGTTTGAAAGGGCCACTGGCCGACACCGAGGCTAATAAAACTAGGACTACAACGTGAACGTTTGTGACTGAATCTTCATCAGAACCAGTCATGAACGGGACCAGGGCTCCTGTCGGCTGATGGAAACACGTAGAACAATGTTCCACAAGTGTTCCGTCGGATGAAACGACCCGCACTCGCTAGCGAACAGGACGTCAAACGCAGCATGGCGATGGTGATGCTACCGAAGTAAGTTCCAGAATCATCCTGTTGATGCAGTGGACGCAGGTGAAAAATGATGATATTCCCCTATAAATAATGTAATTTATCTAAAATCCATTTTGTACTTGATCTTATTTTTTGTATTTTATCTTTCTTTTTAACCTTTTTACATTGGTTGTGTTTGCACAATGAGAATAAAACAATTCTGATTTTTGTGCTTTGCATTGTTCAGACCACTTTAAAAACACTTAGTGTGAATGCTGCTATACAACACAGGCAAACAAGAGGAAGGAGCAGCCACCTGTTCGTGGGAAACTGGTGTCTGTTTCTGATTGGACAGCTCCAGGCGCGTGCAGACGTCCGTGCGCAAGTCGGTCTTGCAGCCGATCAGCAGGATCCGTGTGCTGGGACAGAAGTCTCGGACCTCTGCTTTCCACTGCAAAGACAACAGACGGTGTGTCACCGCCAACAGCAGAGAGTTGACGCGCTGACGCGTCCCTGACCACCGAGGAAACGTCACCTTCTTCAGCGCGCCGTCCACCGCGTCCGGTCGGCTGATGTCAAAGCAAAGGAGCACGGCGTCCGAGTCGCTGTAGCAGAGCGGCCTGACGTTGTCATAGTACGGAGAACCTGAGGGGACGGAGGGGGGAGTTTCCATTTCTGAGTCCAGCTGATTCAAACGTTCATCACAGTCACACACACAAACAGACGCCCCAGTGCCTCAGTGATAAGAGGAACTATTTTCCTGAGACAAACATCTTCCCACAGTTTTCTGATGAGTCACAGACTGGGAAACTCGTTAGTCCGTCGCTAACTTTATTCACCAAACTTGTGAGTGAGACTTGTACGATGGTAAATATGATCATGTACTTGACGCAACGCCTGAAACAATTTGCTACATGGAAGTAAAACAAAGTTTGAATGTAGTTGAATCTTCAAAATGTACACAACTGTAATGTACAGCATAGTTACAGCATAGCATTTTAAAAAAAATCTACAAAATAATCTAGTGCAATTTATAAAATAAAATGTAACTATGCATCAGTGTCATTATCCCCAGAGACAATAAAATAAGTATTTAAAAAAAATTAAAAGATAAAAAGATATAATAATTAAAATAATTTAAAATATGCTGTTTTTGGAAGGAGTGCCAGGACTTCCATGCACAACTGTACACACACACACACACACACACACAGACACACACAAGAGCTCAGAACACTTTCTATCCGGCTACACGCTGTCCGTCTACGGTTTTTGTTGGTCCCCATTTTATTTTCTATTTTCTCATATGTTCTATTTAATCAAATACTATCTTAAGATGACTTGACCTTTATATTGTAAGACGGAAGAATGAACAATATGTTGGTAATATTCAATGGCACACCGTGGTTGAATGCTTGAGTCTGTGAGTCTGCAAATAAAGAATAAGTTTGTAAAAAAAACAACAACAAAAAAACAACTTGACTGCTTCATCATCCCCCGTTCCCACGCCAAGACGTTTTTCTTTCTTACGACACTGTGCATCAAGGTGCAGAAGGAAACATATATTGCTGACGTTTCCATAAATAGCACAACTACAAATCCTTTTTTTTTTTTTTAACCCCCCCGGAAGGCTCCGGTGCTAAAAGCAGACTGACAGGACGTCCGCTGTCCATTGTCTTCACTCTGCTTCCTAATCACTCCCCAAGATTTCATTTCCTACTCTTTTCCTCAGGGGTGAAATATGCACCAGAAGGTTTCCTCGCAAATATGAGAGGGTATAATTATACCAGGAATGAGATCCTTCTAATAAGCCTCTGCCGGAACTAACAATCATGTTGTCTCAGTGACTTCATGTGTCCACTGAGGCATTCACATATTAATTTTACTGTGATATTTAAAAAAAAAAAAAAAACTCTTGTCCTCCTGAAAGTAGGACAACTTATACAACTGCAGTCTATCAATATCGTTTTAGTGGGAATCAAAGCGCCCGTCGCATAACTACCCAGGGTGATGTAAGGCCTGAGAAAGAGAAGGCAGATCGATCTAAGAGAACACAACTTCTGGCACCTACCGCCTCCCACACCCCAGCAGACCCTTGCCAGGACGTGAACACACTCACACACACACACACACCAAACACACAAAAATGAACCGCTGTTGAGCGAACATGAGTCAAGTCATTTAAAATTCCCTCTTTACTCAGGGTGTAAGAAAATATCAATACAGTCCATACTGCAAAGAGATTCTCAAGCATCATTAATATCTTCAAATGAAGTGGGGTTTGCCTTTGACTCCGACCACTAGGAGGCAGCAGACATTCAGCCGTTTGACTCGTCGTAGGAGAGAGAGAAAGAGGATTCCACAAAGGAATCCCAGCAGCTAAAACCAGTTTTCAAAGACAATGTTTGGACTTTACAGCGATTCATAGTGGAAGTAAATGAACGAATGTTTGGAGTATATCACATTGTCGTCGTCATATCGAATCACAAGTCAAGTTTTTGAACGGTGAAGCCATGATAATCTGAAGGAATATTCCCTAAGTCTAACCTGGAAGTCCAGACATACCGGCAGCAAACAGGTAGGTCGCAGGTGGCAACGTCATTAACTATGAACAAAAAAATCTGGTCAACCAATCACATGGGTCTGTCTGATGTAGGCGGGGTCAGAGCCTTGAACTGAGTCTGTGGGAGGGGCTTAACAGGATGGCGAGAGTGGCTATGTCCACAACAAAGATGGCGGCTGCTATCTGAATCATCATCGGCGTCAACCAGAAACGAGTTGGACTTTCTTCCAAAGACCAACGAAGAATCATTTCCACTCTCCGCCCCCATCTTCCACTCTTCTCCAAACTTTGACATCTCCTTTCTCTCGGACGACGCGATTGTGTTCGTTGCTCGAGATGGGTCGTAGCGCTGTCCAGTTGTGTGCAGTGGCTGGTGTCGCCCCCTAGAGTTGGGAAGGTCTATCGCTCGCTGCGAGGAGTGCTCTGGTTCTCCACTCTACATTAAGATCAAACTGATTCAAAGTTTTTTGAAGGTTGGGTTATATAAAGACGTTTGAAGACAAAAGATGTAATGTTTTCTATTGGCGATAAGTGAGAAAATAATGAGTTGATTGATCACATGAGAATAATCAAGTGAATATGGAAGATAAGAACGCAGAGGAAAACAGCGAGTGAGGAAAGTGTGTGTGTGTGTGTGTGTTTGCAGATGTAAATAGGTCTTATGCAATGTTTCCTCTGGAAAAAGGTGACTGTCCAGAAAGTTTGGACTCTGTGGGCGACAAACACACAAACCTACATTAGCTCAGTGCCAGCTTCAGTTATATAAGACTTCTTGTTTTGATTTTTGTTTTTTTTTAGGCAGCACACACCATAAGGCTCTGATGCTCTCATGCATTTCTATTCTCACAGTGTCCCTCACTGGTGCCGTCTGTTCACAGCGACTGTACTCCGTACACACTTTATAGGACAGGATACACACACATACAGACTTCCACCCCCCTGCGCGGTCGAGGCAACCCCCTCTCCCCAGTCCAACAAGCCCTCCGCGGGCCAGCTGGCACAGGCCGACTTCCTCTGAGGCCTCAGTCGAGGCTGTTATGAAATCTATCGCATAGCGGACGTTTTTTCTTTTTTCTTTTATTGATCTTGTTGACATAATTCTTTACGGGCTGGACGTTCCTCTCGTCTGTAGACATTCATGTGAAGACATTCTGTGAAAACTTTCTTAGAACCACAAAAGGAAGACTGTTTACGTCTCCGTGTGGACATGCCCCCAGAGGTCACATGCTACAGGTGAGCCGGGGCCTGTTCCACAAAGCATGTTTAATGAAAATCCTGAGTTTGGCCCTGAAATGGAGGAAAATTGCAGATTTTTTTCTTCAGGATCCCCTGCAGGGCATCAGGGCCCCAACACATGGCTCAGAAATTGACCCAGGAATCTCTCTGTGCGGCTGAAGAGGCTCTCTCCACCCTCGCCAAGTGTGACTGTGGTGACGCTGTGCTCTGAACTGTCTTTGCATCAAAGTGCGGTTCAGAAACGCCCGCGTCACTTGACTGGTCCAGCGTGTCGAACCGCCGTTCGCTTAGCTGACACGGGAAACAAGTCCCGAAACGCTTCGAGTCAAGGTAAACAAAGCCAAGTGTAAAAGAAACAGGCTCAAGGCTCAAGACATTTGAAGCAGTTCTGTCACATGTACAGTTCACAAAAGTGGCCACTAGGAGTGGCCGTCAGAGTATCAAAGTTGGCTTTGATGAAACGTGACTGCCAGAGGTGGGGTGGCTGGAAAAGGACCGGATGGCAGAACTGAACACAGAAATCAAACCATATGTCTTTAGAATTACATGTCTGAATTTGAGTTCAGTGTTAATTGTGAAACTCCATGTGTGTTAGAATTACCACCATGTTACGGGACACACGACATGTACTTCCCTCCAAAGCATGTTTTGATCTGTTTTTTTGTTTACACTTTAAACTTAGCTAGGTTGATGAGGCCTTCAGGTTCATTGCTCAGTTTAATGAGGTCTAATGTCTTCAATGTCTTTTCTATGTCTTTTTGGATTCTACATCTAAAACTGTGGAACCTGGGACCTGCTTTGCTGTGTGAGCAAACACGTTTATATGTTAATGTCTGCAACCAAAGTAAGATCTCTGAACAGATTTCTCACGGGGGAAAAGCCGCTTAGCTGCATCAAAACAGGACGGACAGATAGTCAGTGTAAACACCAGTGTTGCAGGAGTGAAAGAGAGAGCGTGGGGGTTATGTTCAGATGCGACCCCAGGCCGACTGTGTTGCTGAGAGGTTTCCTCTCAATTCACCACTCAAACCAGTTCAGTCGGTGCTGAAGCCCGAACACAGACGACGGGCGTCATGGAGAGGAGCGATCAGGTCGTCGTCCTACCTGACGTGTCCCACAGGCTGAGCTCAACACGCTGGTCCTCCAGCTCCAGACAGGCTGTGTAGTTCTCAAACACAGTGGGCACGTACGTCTGCAACACACAATGTAATCACAATTTAACTTATTTTGTCTGAAATCACTAAAGTTCTTATCTCTGTCACTGGTACATTTCAGCTTTTCCTATTCCCAGGGTAATATTCCCACAATATGTACTAATGTTCTCTCAAATAATCAGGAATATTTTATCAAGGGAGAGGAATGTCACCCTGTGACACAGTACCGATGAAATACCAGACTTGGTATTTTCTGGAAATTACATGTTATCAACTTTACTCTTAAAAGAATACATGATGATATGTCAGCTGTACAAAATCTGTATTCACACTGCACTACATTTGAACAACGGCACATCTTCATATATTTACCTTTTCATTTAAAAAAAATCTACTTGTATATTTCTGTTTATTTTTAGTTTTATCTAACTGTCTTTTTAGATTTGATAGTAGTTTGTGTCTCATCTCTTTTTTTATACCTTTGTCCTTTGGCTGCTGTAACTAAGCTGTGAGTTTCCATCACGGGATGAATGAAATTCTATTCTCTTCCAGGATGGTGAATTAGATGGCTGATGGAACAGGTTCAGGTGCAGTCGGCATCCATCAGGTGGGCCGTGGTGGACGTGACGTACCTCTGGGTAGCAGTCCTTCGCCAACACTTGTAACATCGCCGTTTTGCCGCATTGGACGTCTCCGACCAGCACCAGTTTGCACCGCGCAACAAACGGCTGCGTGAGTCCTCGTTCCTTCATGGTGAGACCGACAAGAGAAGCGGGGACGACCACCGGCCGAGTTCGTCAGTCCTCCGGTGGTGTGTGTGTGTGTGTGAGAGAGAGAGAGAGATGTGTCTCCAGCAATCACAGACGACGGATACACACTGCGGACTTTATATTGTGGCGCCAACCAACCAATGAGCGCTGCGGCGTGCGTGCGTGCGCGCGCTCAGGCGCCCCCCCCCCCAACCTGAGGGCGCGTTCACGAGACGGTGTCAGTTTGTCTTGAAATACGCACGGGTGATGGCCAAAATAGTTCCTTTAGGTAGTGAATCATTAGAATGCAGGTCAACAGGTGAACGTCAGATTCACATTCACATTCACACCTAGGGGTGACTTACAGTGACCAGTTAACCTCAGCACACTGCTGGAGGTGGGAGGAAGCCGGAGCACCTGGAGAGAACCCACACCGACACAAAGAGAATGAAAACTCCGTCCAAGATCCCAAGACAGGAAGCTTCTTGCTATGAGGAGACAGTGCTAACCACTGTCACCACCTTGTTGCCCAGCAACAAAGATTTGTTCACCAAATCATTCTAAGTTGGCAACCCACTTTTTCCAGTGTAAGTCGATTCATTCGCGAGGAACGAACAAACCACCAGGTTCACCCACATCAGTTCACTGCCGCTCTGAACTGTGAACTGAACTGAAATAAGACCAGATGACGCTGTAAAATCAAGAGGAAGTTGTTGCCAGGGGATGCAAAGGAGAGAGCAAATGCATCACAATGATGTCCCTGGTCCAGGCTCCACACTGATCTGGTTCCATGGAATAAAAAGTATGAAATCACACAGTGCCCAAAAATAATACTGATAGTCTGATACTAGTCACTACCAGATTGCATTACAAAATCAGCACGTTGTCACACTGTGACACATCTCTTATCGGACTTGTGTCAACAGTGCGGTGTTGCCGTGTGCAGTTGCATTTTATCATGTTTGTAGAGTTCTGTAATCCTTGTTGCCTCTCAGGTCAAAGGTCAGTGGTACATGAGCAAAGGGGTTCAAATGAGGATGTTAAACTCCAGCTTATCATCGTATGATGGGAAAAAAAAAATCACCAAAAAAAGTCCCGTTTGATAGCGTGTTCCAGTCACAGCCACGATGACACACGCAGTTTGTTGAATTATTTCCACAGAAGACACGTGACTTTATGTGGACATATGTTTAGATAATACGTAGCGTGTGGCGAATGCTGCTCGAGCGGCATGGGGCCAAACCCTGCTGCCAACCCGAGCTGGGGGACAGATGGCTGCATCAATCTGAGGTGTAACAGTGAAGTGTCAGCCATTTTCAGGGGAAGTGGAGCGTGGTGAGTTGTGCCGAACATAAATTGAAACAACTGCTCAGCGGCGACAGACGCTCTTTGATGCTATTAACGTGTGGTGTGAATCTGTGATCAACTGCTGTCAGGTGCAGTAACAAACAAGTCCTCCCATTAAGTATCTTTCACCGGAGACATGCAAACACTTCACGCTCCATTTCTGTCTGCGCTTTGACACTGCTTTACCTCCAGGATGGACTTCTCACATTCCAGTAATATGACATAAGATAACATGTCCAAAAACAACACAGCCCTCAGCGGTTTAGACCAATTCACTGCTTGATTGTGTCACGCCAAAATTAATAACTGTACACTTTAGATTGTTATATTTTTCCATCCCTGATCATCATTTAAATTAAATTGGAATATAACGCCCCAGAAGGAAGTTCACGTTACAGAAGCAACAAAAGGTTGGTTTTTTAATAAAGGGAATAATTTATATGAGGTAGAAAGAATTGAAAACCCAACAATTTAATACAATTATAGAGTGTAAATAAAATATAAAATAACCAAAAGCAAATTTCCTGATGTAATATGAGCAGTTCTCCATATTGCGGTGGACGCATGAGCTAAAGCCCATGGACCCCCAGCATCAGTCACCAGTGTTTGTTTCAATGCGTCAGGAAGTGACATTACAATCCACACGACTCATTCGGATGATTAAAAACAAAATATGCACAAATCCAGATCACCTCCATGAGTTACTGGGTTCTTCATTGGGCCAGGACACATTTTCATGAGAATGTGAGCAGTGTTTTTTGTGTTAATTAGAAGTCATGTATTGTCATTATGTAAACTTAAACTCTTTGTTTTACTCAGACTGGTCGAGGCAGAAGGCCCGCCACATGCAGCCTTGGATCTGCTCGAGGCTTCTGAGCCTGCGTCGCTCAGAGGCTGCTCCTGTGAGTGTTGTGTTTCTGTTAGAACAGCGTGTCATGAGATAACGGTTGTTGAGCGTTGGAGACGTACAAATAAAATGTGACCTGACTCATGTGCTCAGGGTCGCTGCAGACCCACGCCGACTTAAAGGTTCACTGCCGACCTGTGTGGTCATGTTCTTACTGATTAAGGATGACAGCGCTCTGAGATGGTCGCACACTTTGGTCATCTGAAGATGCGGTGACTTTTAAGTAATCCGCCAACTACAACCCCCCACACCGCAAAACATATATGCGCCGGGCGACATGAGCACCTGAGGACTGTGTGACCTACATTCATCATCCTGCATTTCACCTAAACTAAACTGCACACGTTTAGTGTGTATGCAAATATTTGTTATAGTACCTTCTAAAAAAAAAACTTAGAGATGGATTCTTGTTTTGTTAAAATAATGAATTGAAATTTGTTAAAATACATGCTGAGGGAAAGAAAGACACAGATCATTTTACACAAAGCACACAAAGACAGAGAATCCATCACATGCTTGTGCCCTGCAGCGGAAACAACATTTAAATAATCTGACTGAGATGTGGTTGAGAGCTCTTGCATTATGTAAATCAGGGTGTGATCAAAGATTATTACCATAAATGTAAGTGTAATCATGAAGTGGAAATGCTTGTGTCTGATAATTGCTCTTGAACATGTCGTAGTTCACCGATGCTGCAGAGGAGACACGAGAGTTCATTAGCATGAATTTAGATCACAGGTATTTTACATATGTGGTGTGTTGTTCTAACAGCTGGGGAACACGGCAACAGTTAACAAACCATTTCTTACAGTTGTGTACAAGTATATATGTATATACTTGTACACATATATATATATATATTGTCGTCTTAAGTTTTGTGGTGAGCACAAATATTGACATGGTCATTTTTATGGTTTTGTTTATTTAAAAAGGAATAAAAAAAGCTAGGAATTAAAACTATTTTACTTGGTCTTTTGGTGACATGGTAGTATAATATGTTTACCTTGATAATCTTGTGTTACATCAGTGTAAATATGCAAATTGTTCTGGTGTCTGATGTGACACATCTGAGGAGAGAATGGTGGAGGTTTGAATGGCAACAATGGAAGCTACAGTGAGTCAGAAGGAGAAAATCCTAGAAAATGCTAGAAGTCACATTTCATTTACAGTAACAGTGCAAAGGTTGAGTAGTATCGTATCATGAGTAGATGCAATAAGAGCTCTCACTTGCACAGCTTGAACAGCACCGCTTGAGCCAGACACTTGCTGAAAAAAACGGTGAATTCACATTATTATTGAACAATTATTGTCACTTGGAATGGCATATCATCCACCCTAATGAGTCGACCGACAAAAAGATGCACACACTTTTACTCTGTTGGACTTGAATCCAAAAGTGCAATTTCGAAATGTCACATCGAAGGTCGTTCTTGCAGAGAAGATGTACCTGTAACTAAATTTCAATGGATTTAATCAGTGAGCTAAGATGAGAAAAGATGACATCCATATTTCATCCCTGTTGTGCCTATGCCTCTCTGAAACCACTGGGTGCATCCTAGGACTTATTGTGTACTGCTTTTCACTTTTATTTTAAACACTGCATTACTTTTGTCACAAGAACTACTCTAAATATAAAAACAACCACGACAACTCCTGAGGTGAAGCAAGACCCCTAAACAGTATATATCCTACACTGCCCCCAAGAGGTGAAGAAAGTACACTACACTCTAAACAGAGTCCTAATATTACGTCTGGTGATTTGATGAGCAAAGTATCTGTCCATGACAAATGATGATTATCTCGACATCTATAAATGCACCTTTCTATGAAAATGCTTCTCTTTTTCGGCTACTTTAGTGACGTCACCGTCCAACCCGTGTCCCGTTGGTCCTGGTGAGTTAGTTTTCCCATAGCAGACATTAAGGTGACGGAGCAGCTCTGTGGAAGTGAGCAGGAGAAAAGATTGTTGTTCGGATTCCTGGAGCGTTAAACGAATATGAGAATTATTCGTTTTATTATGAGACGTATTTATCAGTGACTACCAGAGGAAGGCAGTAGGGTGCTTCTAAGCTGCCGATCAACACCAACGAAGAAGAAGCGTTTTCCCGCGCTGGGTTTCAGCGTCCACCAGCATCTCAGTGACTGTCAGTCGGTGGCGACAGTGAGGTAGCGATATTTTGACAGTTAACACTCGAATAAACGGCGGTGCAGCCTCACAATGCCATCGTCGTCTTCAGTTTATGACCCGGCGTCTCTTCCGGATTTGTTGCCCCTGTACTACCGGCGGCTGTTCCCTTTCTCCCAGTACTATCGCTGGCTGAACTACGGAGGAGGTGAGTATCCTTATTAGCTAGGCTAACAAAACTAGCAGTTTCGTAGCTAGTAATGGTTGGAAGATGCAAGTGTTTCTGTCACTACCTTGTCCTGTCCTCCCACAATAACCGAAGAGTTAAATTACCGAGATGACTTCTGTAAACCCTTCTACGGTTTTCTCTTTTTATGTAATATTCATTTGTTTATATGCAATATGATTTTTTTCCATTCTACATTTTGAAACATGAATCTATGGTTCAGAATGAGAAATACTTAATTTGCAAGCATGTGACCAACAAGAAGAATATAAGAAGTATATAGAGCGGTTACAAAGGTGAAATAATAGAATTGGTTAAATACTGGATAACAGTATACAAGGTAATGTGTAAGTACTGAAATAAAAATTGTGTGTGGCTTTAAGCCAAATATGAAGTCATATTTACTGTATCTAACTTATCCAAGTCATCCAACACCACCACAGGACTCTAATCACCTTTCCCGCTCTGACCCTCAGTGCACAAAAACTACTTTCAGAACCGAGAGTTCTCCTTCACACTCAAAGATGACATCTACGTCCGCTACCAGTCTTTCAGCTCACAAAACGAGCTGGAGAAGGAAATGCTCAAGATGACCCCTTACAAGATTGATATTGGCGCTGTATATAGTCACAGGGTGCGTCTGCATGCCTCGTCCTTTCATTGCATGTGTGTTGCTTGTATGACCATTTCTATGTCACATTTCCTCTATCACCCACAGCCCAATCAACACAACACTGTGAAGTCAGGAGCCTTCCAGGCTCTGGAGAAGGAGCTGGTGTTTGATATCGACATGACAGATTACGATGATGTGAGAAGCTGTTGCAGGTAAACTGGTTATTTGAGGCATGTTGTATGAAAGGAAACCTCATTATCTAATATTCTGCAAGAGTAACTCAGCCTGAAACCTTCTTTTAAGTGCTGCGGATATTTGTTCCAAATGCTGGACCCTGATGACCATTGCGATACGGATCCTGAATAGAGCTCTTCGAGGTAAGTGTTAATGATAATGATCATAACAATAATAAACTCGTGTTGAATAGCACCCTTCATACAAGACTGAGAGTGTTTTATAATAAAAGGGAACACGTTAGAACAAGGATGAAAACGGTAAAGCTAAAGACCATTTGCAGACTATAAATGAAATGAGAAAGGTTATTGGTTTTATTCCACTCACATTTCACTCAAGTATAACTAAAAAAATTACTTTTTTTTCCTAAACATTTTTTTCCACAGATGATTTTGGTTTCCAGCATCTCTTGTGGGTGTACTCTGGCAGAAGAGGAGTGCACTGTTGGGTGTGTGATGAATCTGCCAGGAAGCTCTCTGTAGCAGCACGCTCTGCAGTGGCTGAGTACCTCAGCCTGGTCAAGGTAACAGTATGATAGATCTTGTCTTTTCTCCCTCCATTGATGCCGTTAGGAAAGACAATGACATAGGTTACGTCTTGTCATTGGCACTTGACAGTATTTAATTAAGTCAGATCTTGTAACGATGTGATGCTCCTTTCTGTTTTGCAGGGTGGGGAAGAGACGGTGAAGAAAGTCCTGCTCACGGATCCAATTCATCCTTTTATAACGTATAAATATGACATTTTGAATTTAAATTCTCACCTTTTATTAGAGTTTTTTCCCTTGTCAACTTTGAATTGTCCTCCTGTAAACTCAACAGAGAGTCTCTTGAAGTGGTGGAGCAATACTTCTCCCGATACGCTCTACAGGACCAGAACATACTGGGTTGCAAGGAATCTGTTGACAAAGTTCTGTCACTCACGCCTGAAGATATCCTCTCAGTACAACCTATGTAGCCAGTGAACGCCTTCTCTCCAGTGATTTGTACCAGATAAGTAGACATTGATGCTTAACTCAGCTCCAACATGTCAGGAAAGAATTACAGCAGGACTTTGGAAAGGAGAAGAAACCGGAGAAGCGGTGGGAGCTGATAAGAAAACAAGCCAAAGATAAACAGGTTGGTAATTCTGCTGTGTTTGACAAGGTTTTATGGTAACAATATTTGTTTTATTTTAATCATGTTTTTCTAGGCTGTTCCCTATTCAAATATATTTAGATTTTCTCATTTTATTATCCATTGTTTATTTTCCTTCTTTAGTTTTAATATACTTGATTGATTTTATTTATTATGTATTTGTTTTCACTTTCTTTAACTTTTATGTTTTATCTCCGGTGTGGCCATGTGAATCATAACTTTTCCTCAATTTCTGATTTTTTTTTTTTAATTCTTGCTTTGTGGGCTGGGTGGGTTCTGCCTGTTTTATAATGAAAGACACTTTCTATTCTATTTTTCTTTATATACATATATCAATAAAGTCTGATTTGACAATAAAATACATGCTTCCCTTCAGACCACTGCAAAGAAAGGCCAGCACTTCGAGAAGGAGATCATGTTGCAGTACTGTTACCCACGGCTGGATGTGAATGTCAGTAAAGGGGTAAATCATTTGCTGAAGAGCCCCTTTAGTGTCCATCCAAAGACAGGTAGGTCCATTCATCCAACCTAGTGGACACACTGCAGACAAGCTGAAGCTCCCTGTGAACTCTTATTTTTTAACTGACAGGTCGTATCTCTGTTCCCATTGACCTGAAAGAGTTAGATGAGTTTGATCCCTTTGCTGTGCCCACAATCAGGTAATCCATAGATGAACATCCCATATTCTCGTTTGGAGGATTGTGAAACTCTGGATTTGATGATGGGACTTGTTTTTCTAGTCTGATCTGTGAGGAGCTGGATAGGCCAGCGAATGGGGATGAGGATGAGGCAGCAGAGGAGAAGGAAACTGATATGGAAGCAACCGAGAAACGGAAGATCAGAGGTGACTGAACACACAGTTTCACATTCCCCATCAGTCTTCAGTTGTTATCCTGCCTATTGATGCAGTACAGTGTTTAACTTACATTAGGAATGATTAGAGTTTTACTCACAAAATATGACTGTAAACTGAACAGCAGCCGATCTTTGCAATGATCAAAGTTTGACTATTTGCTTAAATGTAGTTGGATCACATGCGACAAGTCACAACTTCCTTTGTAACATTGGAAGATGATAGAAATCCCTACATTATTGTGGACCAGCCTACATTTTTGATTAAATGAGAAAACCAAACTACTTCATTTTTCTGCACAGATTACAAAAGAACGAGCCTGGCAAAGTATGTGAAGTACTTGGATCAGTTCCTGGATGGACTGTCACGTACGTGGAAAGGAGAACTTCTCAGAAAGAGTGGTAAGTTTGAGGGGAAATCAAGAAAGGTGACATTATAGTTTTCTAATATTTTAATGCATGTGTTGTTTTTTTTTCTCTCTCCTAGATCTTCAGAAGGAATTCTGAGCAGGATCAGTGACAGCGACACACCTCTGAGATCACACTCGAACTGCCATTTATTTTGCTTTCTTTGGTTCTGGGAGGAGTTGTTAATTAAAAAAACTTACTGTAAATCAAATGTATTATACTCATCATTCATTTTCACCCATTTATACACAGAACCAAGTAAATAGTTGCTTACAGCAGAATTCCAATTTAATGTAATTTTATATTTGTTCTTGTCACCATGCTGTTTTTATTTGTAAATAAATAAATGTCTGTCTCTTTCGGAGTTCTGATTGTTTGTGGAGTTCATGACTGATTGTTCATTAAAACCTGTAGTCAAAAAACTGGAAACTTGAATTGCTCTTGGATCAGTCGTGCATCAGTTCATTCACTCCCTGTATATAGTAGTGTTGATATTCAGAGGTGAAAGGTAACTACATTTACTCCTCAGGAAACTTTTTTTTTCACTTTCTTGTATTTGAGTATCATGAGGGAAATTTGCAAATCCTGACTAGAAACTGTTGGTTACCTTATACTGCAGCACCATTAGTGGTGCATATTTCTGACTCAGCTGTCTGGATGTTGAGTAGATGGAACAGGTGGTGTGACTTGGATTCTGACTGCAACAAAGTGAAGTGAATCGCTTGTTCTGCCTGTGAAATATCAGGAAATACCCACTGTAAGTTCAAACTTGCACAGGTTGTGTACTACGATTACTCTACTTATCAGTAGTTGCTCATGTCAAATTAGCTCCACCTCAACCAGCAACAATAAAATCCTGCTTTTACATTTATACTTGATAAATGTCATACTACTAATTTCACTTTTACTGATATCATTATTAAAACGTGTGATCGCGTGTTCCATATATATACCTTATGTACAACACTGTAGTGGAAATGTCAAACAGAAACTTTAATTGACCCGGAAGAAGAATGTTGCGTTCGAAACCGGATATTACTGTGAAATTAAGGTCAGGCGTTCTCTCTTCCAGCCATCTTGGATATAGCAGCCCGAGTCGGTGAGTGTCTCCGCCGTAAATCCAACACCATCCAGCCGTTTCTCTCACTATCCTGTGTTTCCATAAGGGCGAATGTACCTGGACATAGTTGAGTCGTTGTGTCGGAGCAGTTATTTCACTCTTGACGTCCATTTGTCAGCGGTAGACGCGCCGTTGTACCACCCGTTACCGGCTCAAAATGGGGGAACCTGACAGCCAGTTATCTAGCACCCTGTGTGAACCACGTTATACAAAGCTGGGCAATGTGGTAGCATGCTGGTTACTGTAAAACAGGTAAAACGCTAGGTTGCGCCATGATAGGTCTAGTTTTGTACCGTTAGTTGCGGTGGCTGACAAACAGCTTGCTAAAGCTAACGCTCGCAAACGAGCCCTCAAGCTAAAGCGTGGGTCGGCTCACCATTACTGACGCAAGAGAGGCAGATAAATGACCTACTAGCTCCGTGTTAACGTCGAGTTTGTGTTATAAACAGTCGTGTTGTACTCCTGAAAGTACCTCATATTGTCTTATTTTGTTCCATTAGCAACTATGCCTGGCGAAGCTACAGAAACGGTCCCGGTCACCGAGCAGGAGATGCAGCAGCCTCAAGTGGAGACTGGTTCGTATGTTTTAACTTGGTGTGAACTTGCATGAGTAGACGGGGTCCTGGAGCTTCGGCCTGTTAATAGTTAGGTTGTTGACAGGGCAGTTTGACCAGTACCACAGCTGGGGCGCCTGACAGAAGTTGTGACGGTCAGCAGCCAGGTGTAGTGACAGTTGTTCCTGAGTTATTTCTAGTCGAGAATAGCATAAACCGGAAAGGAGTGATCCAGGACCCTTGAGTGTATTTACACAAACTCACAGAGGTGTGGAGCATTACACTGACAACTGCATGGTGGTGATTGTGGTTTGACTTTGCACAACAATGGCCTTGGAATCGACGTTTTAGACTAGCAAGAGTGGTTGCACATTTGAAGTCAACTTTATAGCTGTTTTGATATTTATGATTATGTTTAAACATTAACAATTTACATCCAGATATTAGACAGAAAAAATAGTTAATAGACACATTTGATGGCATTACTCTAATGAGGACATTAACTTGTCTGTCATTTATTACTGTTATTCCTGGGGGAGTGTTAGTTGCTGTTCATAATCATGTCATAGAATGTTCGAATGTTTGAAAATCTGTAATCAGAACTTTGCTTTAAATGCAATTTTTCAGTAGGTAAATATGGTTATCTTTAGGAAAGAATTAGATGTACTGCTTTACACAACTACTGGCATCAGCGACTTCCACCAGCATTGGCCTTTGTGTGGAGATGCTTGACTGGGAGTGCAGCATTGACTGAAACGCAAACAAATGAATGGCAGTCAGCACTGGTGAATGTGTACGCCCTAGCCCTCTAAAACCATGTCCAAAAATACTAAGAGGATTTGGTTTCATGTATTCATCTTAGTTAGTGCACTTGGACACACATTTTTAAGAAATTTTTTCCAACCATACACAGCATAGTGTACTATGCATGGAGGGTTGAGTTAGGAGGGGAGGTACAAGGTCACTTTGTCAAATACGTTTGTAGGAGTATTAAAATGTTCAAACATGTTTCAGTGACTGGACTGAATGAGAATACAATTTTGTCACTGGGTGTGGCACTGAACACAGCAGGCACTCCCTTATAACAAAACTAGTGATAGAATATACCTTGGATAAAGTTGTGAGGCATAGAAATTGCTGGAACCTGTCATGATGAATAGTATATTCTTGCAGCTGTCATACACACTTGAAAGTAGATATGTTAATGATAGATGTCCTGTGCCTGTTTTTGTGCATAAGATAAAATAGATTCATAAGTTTCCTATGGTACAGGGACATTTATATTGTCATTATTGTGCGCACTCTGTCTGAATTTAAATGATCAGCTGTTGTATACCTTATAAATATTCTGTGAAGTGCCACACAATCGCGCTAAACTTTCTTAAATACTGACAAATGGAAAAACGCCAACATCTGTGAATAGTATCGCTAAGAAAACATAATGTAGTTGTTCATTTGTAATGACAGTTGATCAAATCCTAGTTCACATGGTGGGTTCACTGTTTAAAATTTCTGGTGCGGTTATAGAAGGCAGACATTAAAAAAAGTATACAGCCTTGTGAACAAGTGCGTCTGAAACTGAAACTAATTTACTTAGTAGTATCTTGAAATAGTTTGCTGTCTGAACAGTAAAATGCACTTTTTCATTAGTGGTGTTGCTTTTGTATTAATGATAGTTATATAATGCAGTAGAGGTGTATCTCACGCTTGGCGGCAGCAAAGTGCATGTAACAACTGTTTGGAGAGTTTTTAGGGCCAGTGCAGAAAGTGGATGTGGCAGACTGGAGGTGCCATGACAGCTTACACAAAGCTCCTGTCAAAGGTTTCACCTGGGAGGGGCATGTTTTTGTGAAAATCCAGTTTGCAGATGGATGGAACTTGACAGCCTCTCACTCAACCATGTGACTAAGTAGTGGTCAGTGGTAATAATGATAAATAGTAACTTGGAACGGGATGTAGAGTATTTTCAAACAGCAGATGTCTGACATGCTGACCAGTGGGCTGTTAAATCTGTACCAGTCATCTGCTGTATTTGCACATGCAGTAATCATAACATCGTTAGCTATTTTGATCACCCAGTGTCAGTTTTTTTCCTTTAAGCTGTGTAAGAATATATACACATGAGGACTGAATGAGGCTGTCATTTTTACATGTTTGCCACTTGCATGTAGTTTTGCACATGGGCACTTATTTTTTCTGAGTGCACACTACCCCCTCTTTTTTTGCATAGTCAAACTAGTTTCACATTTGAACGCCTTCACAAAGTCATTATTTAGACAGTATGATGGCACAGTTCATTTTTCATTTAGTTGTTTGAGCAAATAAACCATGCTCATTAACTACTTTGGTGGTCTTTTCTCCATTTTACTCCTGGCGCTTCATCAGTTGGAGTAACAAATTCCTCTGCTCCGTCTGAGATGGCTGTTCCTACAGTAAATAAGCCAATCACACTGGAGAATACTCCAGAAACATCAATTCCTGCCCAAGAGACAGGCACCCCAGAAGAAGCTGCCGTTCAGAGTGCTGCGGATCAGCAAAATGGTGTAGCCATAACTCAAATGTCCAAGCAAACTGAAGACATTAGCTCAGCAATGCCTGTGTCAGAGCAAGTCACTGCTGCAGACCCAGCAGCGGGGGCAACTGCAGCTGCAGACCCAGCAGCGGGGGCCCTGGGTGAAGCACAGTGCTCTGAAGAAATCGCTGCAAACGCTGAGGATGGGACGACACATGATGTTCCAAAGACTGTGGTAGATGGCCTGCAAAGTCTGGATGCAGTTGTGCGTGATGTGAATGTTAATTTGGAAACCCAAAATATAAATCCTGAGAAGAAAGAACCAGTTATCCTTCTCTCCAAAGCCATTCAGTCAAAGGGGGCCTCCAAAAGTGATGGCCCTCCTCTCTCTACCTGTCATCTGTCAGGTTGGTTTCTCATTTATAAATAGCAGCCTACCTTTTAGCCTACCCCTATCTGATTTCCCTGCTATTTGAAATGTTCAGTAGGTGCAAGATGAGGTAGCTATCTCTTACTGTATATTGTGTTGAAGGTTTGACACTTAATGCAGCTGCAGCCAATAGTTTCTTTACAGTGGTTGTTAGTGAGTCTCAGATCTAAAGTCATTACGTTCTGCTTTAACCTAATTTACCCTAACAATTGTTACTGCATTTGGGTCTAAATTGAGGATCAGCACATCTTCTAATCATATTAATATAGGAGTGTGTGGAAAATGTGAAATTATTTAAATTAAAAAGTTGAATGTGCATCTAATTTAAACAGCAACACTGGCCGTGATATATGCATCCATGTTTTTAGTTTTTGTACTAAGTGCATCCTGACTAAACAGAGTGCCGTTTCCTGTGTGGCATTTTTAGTAATGTTTTGAATGGTAAATTGCATCAAACCCAGGACAGTTAGGACCTTTTTTCCTAACCCCATGAAATACGGTTGCATCTTATGATTATCTTTTGATCAGTTAACCAGCATGGGTTAGTTACCCTTCCCATTAAAAAAAATAAAAAAAAAAATCTTTTTCTGTTTAGCTACACCTCCTGCCCCAGCTTCATCCCAGCAACCTCAGGCAGCTTCTGGCCATGCTAAGGCCAAAGGCAAAGATGCCAAAAGTGTTCAGGGTTCCTCTGCCCCAAAGGCTGTCCCTGGCAGAAGAAAACGCTCCTCAATTTCTGCCTCCTCCTCCTCTCCCACATCACCCAAAACAACCCCCTCCTCCACTCCTTTGTCACCTTTGCTTTCCCCCATAGCTTCCTCACCTTCAGCAAATCAGGTTGTTTCCACAACCAAAATTGTGAAGGCTGGTAAACAAGAAAAAGCTAAACAAGCAGAGGCATTTGTGCCTGTTGCTGCTGCACCTCAGGAGTGCAAGGTCACTAAAGCAAGTGAAAAGTCTGTTGAGGCGGTTAAAAAAAAAACTGAGGCTAAACCTGCCCCTGTTGAGGCAAAAAGTACACCAGCTAAAGCAAAAACTGAAGCTCCAGCTGCTTTTAAAGTTACCTCAAAGCCTGCTGTAGCAGCCCCAGTTTCATTTTCAGATGCTCTTGCTTCTAGCACTCCCAAATCAGTGGAGGTCAAGGTCCCTCTCTTAAGATCTGCAGATGATGATCTACCTCCACTTATCCCACCTGCAAAAACAGTTAAAATATCAAACCCGAGTAGTGCCCATGCAGAGGCTAAAATAGCACCCAAGCCAATTGTTGCGCCAAAAGAGATGTGTGAGAAGCCCAAAGCCGTACCTGTTGTGGATTCAAAAGTGATTCCCCCTGTGAAATCTGTGACTGCTGAAGGTGCCAAAGCCTTTCCTGCAGCTGTTAAGACGGTTAAACCAGCTGCCACTGAAACTGCCGCAAAGGCAGCCCCCAAAGACAAGGCAGCCCCAGTGGAGGCTGCAAAGGCTGCCCCCAAAGACAAGGCAGCCCCAGTTGAGGCTGCCCCCAAAGACAAGGCAGCCCCAGTGGAGACTACCCTCAAAGACAAGGCAGCCCCTAAAGACAAGGCAGCCCCAGTGGAGGCTACCCTCAAAGACAAGGCAGCCCCAGTGGAGGCTACCCTCAAAGACAAGGCAGCCCCTGTTGCCGCTGCAAAGGTAGCCCCCAAAGACAAGGCAGCCCCTGTTGCGGCTGCAAAGGTAGCCCCCAAAGACAAGGCAGCCCCTGTTGCGGCTGCAAAGGTAGCCCCCAAAGACAAGGCAGCCCCTGTTGCGGCTGCAAAGGTAGCCCCCAAAGACAAGGCAGCCCCTGTTGCGGCTGCAAAGGTAGCCCCCAAAGACAAGGCAGCCCCTGTTGCGGCTGCAAAGGTAGCCCCCAAAGACAAGGCAGCCCCTGTTG
>CAAKHB010002927.1:45491-65883 GCA_901007665.1 Aeoliscus strigatus | reverse complement strand
TTGCGGCTGCAAAGGTAGCCCCCAAAGACAAGGCAGCCCCTGTTGCGGCTGCAAAGGTAGCCCCCAAAGACAAGGCAGCCCCGGTGGAGGCTGCAAAGGCAGCCCCCAAAGACAAGGCCGCCCCGGTGCAGGCCGACAAGGCCGCCCCGGTGCAGGCCGACAAGGCCGCCCCGGTGCAGGCTGCAAAAGCCGCCCCGGTGGAGGCTGCAAAAGCCGCCCCGGTGGAGGCCGCCAAGCCAGCCCCCAAAGAGAAGGCTGCCCCAGTGGAGGCCGCCAAGCCAGCCCCCAAAGAGAAGGCTGCCCCAGTGGAGGCCGCCAAGCCAGCCCCCAAAGAGAAGGCTGCCCCAGTGGAGGCCGCCAAGCCAGCCCCCAAAGAGAAGGCTGCCCCAGTGGAGGCCGCCAAGCCAGCTCCCAAAGAGAAGGCTGCCCCAGTGGAGGCCGCCAAGCCAGCTCCCAAAGAGAAGGCTGCCCCAGTGGAGGCCGCCAAGCCAGCCCCCAAAGAGAAGGCTGCCCCAGTGGAGGCCGCCCCCAAAGAGAAGGCTGCCCCAGTGCAGGCCGCCCCCAAAGAGAAGGCTGCCCCAGTGCAGGCCGCCCCCAAAGAGAAGGCTGCCCCAGTGCAGGCCGCCCCCAAAGAGAAGGCTGCCCCAGTGCAGGCCGCCCCCAAAGAGAAGGCTGCCCCAGTGCAGGCCGGCCCCAAAGAGAAGGCTGCCCCAGTGCAGGCCGCCCCCAAAGAGAAGGCTGCCCCAGTGCAGGCCGCCCCCAAAGAGAAGGCTGCCCCAGTGCAGGCCGCCCCCAAAGAGAAGGCTGCCCCCAAAGAGAAGGCCGCCCCAGTGAAGGCCGCCCCCAAAGAGAAGGCTGCCCCAGTGGAGGCCGCCAAGCCAGCCCCCAAAGAGAAGGCTGCCCCAGTGGAGGCCGCCAAGCCAGCCCCCAAAGAGAAGGCTGCTCTAAAAGACAAGCCAGTCCCGAAAAATAAATTAGATGCAGAAGTCAAGCTTTCCCCAACACATGTTAAGTCTGCTGTAGAAACGAAACCTGCATTTGCTGAAGTTCCAAAGAAAGTAAGAGAGTCTAAAGTTATTGAGGTTAAGGCAGCATCAGCCAAGGCTGCTGAGCCTTCTCCTGCATCACTAAATCCTGCTCTTATTCAGTCTGCTATTCCTGACCAACCATCCCGTAAACTTACATTTGCTGAGGCAGTTACAAAACCTGTTAAATCTGAGGTTGAGGTAATCAATAATACTACTACTGAACCTGTCTCATCACACAAACCTGCCCCTACATCTGCTAAAGCCCCAGCCAAGGTGGAGCCTGTGATCAAGAATGATGAGGGTATTTCTCTTTTCTTCCTCGTGTGCCTTGTGTAGCTGTGGCCTGATATTCCCCAGATGCATAAACCCACTGTTCTGATGTGAAGTCATAATTTCCTATGCTAGTCATCTATCATTCGTCTGGACATTGAAAGGGAGGTACCTGTTGCTTGCAACAGGGACTACTGTTATACGAAATCGTTGTTGGCTAATGATTGAAGCTATATGAAATGGTCTTTTTTTTAGTTATCGATGTTCACATCAGTGACTGGGGTATTGAACAGAACAGCATCTGTGACCATTGTGGTTGCATTAGATGTTCGTTTGTTTAGTTCATGCAACAAATGTACTGATTTCCTCCACCCGCTATTTTCATTCCTCAGGTGATGCAGCTTTTTCTTGCTGATGATCAAAAGTGAGATTTGTCTAAACTTGGATTTGTGTTGGTGATTTTGGCAGGATCTGGCACAGAGTCTGACAGCGATGACTCTGTCCCTGAACTGGAGGAACAGGACTCTGCACAGACACAGACACAGCAAGCTCAGGTAAGATTTCAGTTTGATCAGGGACAATAAAGAAAATGGACCAATACAATAGCCCAGGTTTTTCTTTTTTCAAGTACCTGACTCTTCGGTGATGATTTGCACAGTGACTTTCGTTCTTCTGAGTCCGCTGAAGCCACCCTTTCTGTTCTGAGAAGAGTTTAAACTGTTCACACTGCCAAGAATTCAGCTTGTATGAGGTCATAACCAAGCTATTTTCTTGGCTTATGTTATGGACAAGTTGCTGAATATCTGGCTGAATATTGTATTGAATCTCTTTACAGCTTGCAGCAGCCGCTGAAATAGATGAAGAACCTGTCAGTAAAGCCAAACAGAGCCGCAGTGAGAAGAAAGCACGAAAGGTAACGCTTGAAGTTAAACTGTCATTGATTTTTCTCCTGTTGTTTTTGGCCTAACATTGCCATATTTTTCTAAACTACTTTGGTTTCTTCCAGGCGATGTCAAAGCTTGGTCTCAGGCAGGTAACTGGCGTCACTAGAGTCACCATTCGCAAGTCAAAGAACATCCTCTTTGTCATCACCAAACCAGATGTCTACAAAAGCCCTGCTTCAGACACATACATCGTTTTTGGTGAAGCTAAGGTATGCCGTTGCCTCCACCCGTTCAGGATTAACACCTGACATTTCCTGTCTGGGCTCAGTAATCTTGATTTGTCACTCTACTCTCCCTTTGCACAATAGATTGAAGACCTCTCCCAGCAAGCCCAGTTGGCCGCTGCAGAAAAATTCAAGGTACAGGGAGAAACCGTCTCAAATATCCAGGAAAACACACAGACGCCCACAGTACAGGAGGAGAGCGAAGAGGAAGAGGTAAGACTTATTTTATTCAGGGGAGTAGGGATCTTAAGGTGTATTTCTAATGCCCCCCCCGCCCCCCATTTAGGTTGACGAGACTGGCGTGGAGGTCAAGGACATCGAACTCGTCATGTCACAAGCCAACGTGTCGCGAGCGAAGGCTGTACGCGCCCTGAAAAACAACAACAACGACATTGTCAATGCTATTATGGTGAGTTCTGTTCGGCAGGACGTATCAGGTGTGAGTTTGTCATTCTTGTATGTGAGCTCTTCAGTGATGATTGACACAGTGACTTTCGTTCTTCTGAGTTGTACTGAAGCCAAACCTTTCTGTCCTGAGAAGAGAATCTCTTCAAACTAATGGGGTAGAAGCAATTGTCGATGCAAATACTAATATATATTTTTTTTACTTCTTGCAGGAGTTGACGATGTAAAGGCACTGTGGAAACGTCGAGTTTGAAGAGAGGTTGCTGATCTAAGCTGGTTTATACAATTTATACCCAAGATGGAATTAAAGTTGTGGCTTGATAAAATGAAAATTGCTTGTTGCTTGGTTGTTTTTTTTATCCTGAATACAAATGCTCCCTCCAGTGCTACAGAGAAATGTTTTCACAGTGTAGTCTTACTGCAGAAACATGCTCATAGTAATGGTTTTAGTTAGGAATAACCCCTTCAACTGCATTTTGTTTGTGGGGATGATATAAATCAGGCAGTCTAGCCCTGATTGCAGCATCTCTATTTGAGTGCCACCTAATTATAAACTAAGATTTGGCCATCTGTATGTCGAGCTCAAGTAAGACCTTAAGTGTCGTGTTGATACATTCATGATGTGATTCTTTATCTGGTTGTGGAGGTAATTTGCTTCATGGTATATCATGAGACCTTAGTGATGGACAAGCTTTGGTGTATGGTCCATGTTAAGACCATCATTGCCAACAAATTCAGAAAAATGTATTTTTTTGGAAGTGAGTTTTCGGTCAAATGAAAAAAGGTGGTGCTGAAAGGTCCATTGTGGTTCACTAGTTCTCCAGATGCACCTGTGAGTGTAATCTCTGCTGCATGTTTTTGACAGATGGCATTCCATTGTTAAGCATCTGAATCTGATCTGGTCCATTACAGCATCTCACGTTGATGTGGATATGGATGTTTTTCTTCCATCTTGGTGTGGGGTGGGGGGCATTCTCAACCATCCTCTACTATCATGTTCTTTCCTGGTTCTTATATTCTACTTGCCTTAAAAGGTATTTTGTTCCCATTCACATGTGGCCCTGACGTGAACCCCACAGCCAACAGTTTAATGTCTGCTCTGGAGAATCCATTGAAGGGCAATTAACTTCATTTAACTCCTTTATAGCTTCTTCTGGATTTCTCTTTAGTCACCATTAAATGTTTGGGCTCGTTTGAGCAGACCGTGATATTGTGTAATAAAAACCTAAACCTAAAACCTAAACTAAAATCAGATTTATTCTGATTTCAGGGTTACAGATTAATTGAACCGAAATGACAGTGAAGAGAAACTGAATTAAACAGTTCATGTGGCTGAGGAGCATCTGGTGCAGGTGAGTACAGGGAGGATGAGACTTGTCCATTATGCAATTTTTTTTTTTAATTGCTCATTGTATGTAATAAACATTACAATGATTGAATTACTGGAACATACCTGACGACTAGAAAGTGTGAGATAAAGAACACTGGTAACACAAAAGTGCACTAGATGAGCAGGTCAGCGTTTTACAAATAGTCTCACAGATTAAATGACTTGTATTCTGCTTGTGTACATATTTCCGATATTTGTAACTCAGTAAATAATGGGGTGCTCCAAGAGAAAATGTGTTTCTATTTCCTTCTCTCAGTTAATGTGTATAAAGGATGGTAATGGGCGGTGATCCGACAAGAATGGTGTGCAAACATCCCAGCTCCCTCCCATCGCCCACAGCTGCGCCTGAAAGCTCTAGAAACGTCTAGTACGTCGTAGCTGCGTCACCGCGGCAATTCTCATAGCACGCTACGCAAGAAAATCGTGCGTACAGTCCACAGGTTACTGAGACGACAGGCGTTTGCACTGAGTCGGTGTGTAGGCAGCGTTCCTTCATTCTGAAGGCATTGCAGTTCTGTTCTGTACCCTGCTTCATCTGCGACGAAACAAACGCTTATCACTTCACTTCGAGACATGTAAGTGGTTTGGGACGTCGATCTGAGGGTGCATCAGATGTAAAACCGAAAGTGTGGAACCTTCTGTAGATAGCTAACGTTAGCTACATGCTTTGGCAAAGGCGGGAGGTTGGCCTGGCCTCAAGGAAATCTGAGCTAACGTTAACTCACAAGCGGGCTCTAATCATACCGACTTGTTTTATAAAATGTACTACTCATTCTTCTGTACGTGGCCTTAATATGTTAGCTGAAAGTACGGGTACTTGTCCAGTGTGACGGTATGTGTCAGGTGCACCGCATGGCTCAACGCTAACCAACACACCGTTAGCATAGCTAGCCGGGTACCGATTGAATGGCTTTCTGGCATGTCATCGAAAAACAAGCTCTTTGGACAAGCGATTTCCTCAGCTTTGTCCAGGCAAAGCGCGACCTACACTGCCAAAGGACATGTTAGTGCCATGGTTTACCGATACTACGAGGTAATACGAGGTAGCTAATGCGACTATCGGTGTTTTGCATCGAGAAAGAAAGTAGCAGTCAACATGCTTTTTTAGGGACTCGACGTATGCGTTTTTTAATAACCTAAACTCGTTAATAAAAGGCGATTTCAGTCATTGAGGATACGTTTTAATTTTACTGAGATCTGTTGTCGTGAACTTTGTTAGGATTAACTCTGAAGCATACGGATTAGTGCATATGAGCTATAGCGATGACCCGTCGTTTATTATCCTATATAAAAGCTGCTGTATATAGCACATTAAGTCAAATTATACCAGAAGACTCAAGTCACATCTGTAGACATGCTCAGGAGCTGTGTAAACACAAACACTAAGGTTTAATTCTGACCACCGACATCTACACATTTATATGACTGTTTTAGGTAAAATACTGTATTCATAAACTCTCGCTGGAGTAAACAAATGGCATGAAATGCTTATTTGAAGTATTACGAGTACATTAGTAATGGGGTATTTTTTTTTTTACTTGGGTATCTCTGGCAATATTGTATGAGTTGATTGAAATGATTAAAGTGTCTCTAATTATATTTGGAACACTGAGAACAAAAGTTACGATTGAATGGCCTTAACTCAGGAGGTTGAGCAGGCCGTCCTGTAACTGGAAGGTTGGAGACACAAATCCCGCTCTATCCTAGTTGTGCCATTGTGTCCCTGGCTAAGATACCTCACCCACATTGCCCTGTAAGAATGTGAGTGAACGTATGGTGGTGGCCGGAGAGGTCGTTGGTGCGAATTGGCAGCCACGTTTGTCAGTCTGCCCCAGGGTAGCTGTGACTACAGAAGTAGTTATCCCCACCAGGATCTAAATGGGGAGGGAATGGATAATGGAGCCTCTGGAAAGTGTATTTGGGTGTCTTGAAAAGCACTAAATAAGATGGATGCATTGTTATTATTCTTAACTGAATCTAAGGTGAAAATATACTAAACATGTTGAACTATAATTTCTGAGTAATCAGCATTACTCAGATCAGAAATACTCACATATAAGCATCTCAGATACATTACTTATTGGGACATTTCCTACTTATGCATTACTCATAGATAATGTGGTATTAGTTGGTAGCAACAATAAATTGAACACTAATTATCTCAGAAAGTGATTGAATGGACCCAAAACTTGTTGAAATTTGACACATGGCGTTTTTAGAAAGCATTAATGTTTAAGTTTGGAGACATCTGGATCCCAGAGCATTCTGTAACTAGATGCTGTGGTGGTAAACTGATATTCAGTCTCTTTGTTAGCAGGCTGTTGTATGCTTGCTCAGCTGTAATGCAGTTTTCTGACTTGTATTATTAAGTGTTTGATTCAGAAACTATACAACTGATCTGCTTACCCAGTTTGCGTTGGGAGCCATTGAAAACAGACTTTTCGGTTTCTTCACAGGCATCCAGCAACAGCAAAGTGGTACGACAGAAGGGACTCTGTTTTTATAGAGTTCTGTGTAGCAGACAGCAAAGATGTGAAAGTCAATTTTGATAAGACAAAGTGTGGTTTCAGGTAAGTGCCCCTCGGACTGGCTCTTGAACAAATAGTTTGTTCGACTGTGTGTTCCTGTCTGTCGCAGTGTGTTCTATTAATGACAATCAGAAATCTAAATTTGTTTTTCCCCCACAGTTGTCTGGGAGGAACTGACAATGTCAAACATGAGAATGAAATAGACCTTTTTGAAGCCATTGATGAAAATGTAAGTTATGCGGATTGTAAGAACTGACACATTGTATTTTAGTACCTGTTTTTTTGTTGTTATCGTTTGTAGAAAATGTAACTGAGCTTCGTTTCTCCACCTGAACACAGGAATCCAAACATAAACGTACAGACCGATCGGTGTTGTGCTATTTACGAAAAGCACAGCCGGGAAAGGCATGGCCGAGGCTAACGAAAGATAAGGCAAAGGTCAGTCACAAGATGTCAAGTGTGTATCAAATATCTAGTGTTGAATGATGAGCATAATAGGAAAACACTAATATCAAGTACATATTGCATTCATGATTTGGTTTGTTTATTTCTCGGTGTCTCCAAAGCCGAGCTGGCTCAGTGTGGACTTCAACAACTGGAAAGACTGGGAGGACGACTCCGATGAGGAGATGGGCAACTTTGATCAATTCTCAGACGTAAGCACTTTGATTGAGCTATTGGTTCAGATAATTGGTTCACATTTTTTCAGTCTAAAAAAAATGGTTTAATATATTTTTTTGCTGCAATGAGTCCTCTGTGTCACAGCAGTGATTTCAGTTTTGAGCGATTAGCGACGCCGTGGACAGTTAGGAGAATTAAATTGATCTGAAAGTTAGGTTGAGGTTTCGTCAGAAACAGTCAGACGGCCTTTTGGGTTCACATTTCCCACTGCCTACCTCCAAGTGCAAACACCAACAGGAAACCTTATTTTTACCTTATTTACTTTCCTCCTTGAGTTCAGAGTTCTGTATTTTTTTTTTCTTCTCCCTTCTATGTCCCAAAATGATGTTTAGATTTTTGTTTCAACATTGAGCAACTGTTCAACTCACAATCATCAAAACAAATCACAGAATTTCTCTGGGAGAGAGTATTCGGGTTTTGGGTTTTTTGGGGTTTTTAATTGACATCCAGCTGTGACATAAATAGTGAACAATGCTTTGACACTTGTGTTTTCCGTTGCAGATGATGAACAACATGGGCGGAGAGGATGACCTTCCTGACCTGGATGGTGCAGATGACGTAAGACTCCCTCCTTTCTTACATTTACGTGGCAACAACAGTGACTCAATCTTTGCAAGCCCTTGTTGAGCCTTGTGTAACATTTTCCACCCCCCACCCCCCACTCCAGGACGAGTCTGCAGATAGTGATGATGAAAGTAAGACTTAATGAGCCTTTGTAACAAACTCTTATAACTATTTTTGTATGTGTAAGATGAACACTTACACCTGTTTTTTTTTTTTTTTTGTGTCGCTTTCAGAAATGCCAGATTTGGAATAAAGAATGAAGAAGGAAAAAAAAAAACACTCTGGAAAGACAACTGAAGAACAGGGCAGGAAGATTCCAAACAAATGTATATGTTGACATGAACGCCAGTGACAAACAACTGTACATATGAGTCAGTAGCCATATTTAAATCCATAGCCTCCGCTCCAAACATCTGACCAATCAGTCCACTGAAGGTTGATATGCATGGTATTGTACAGAGCAGCGATCTCCACTTCCGTTTTGCTGTACTGCACACGTTGGGTTTCTTGTTTTCCTGTTATAAATATTACAACTAAGCACACGTTCTTTGATGGAGTGTACAGTTGTCCTCAAACGGAGCAATTAGTGTCCAAGGGATTTCCATCCTGTTTTCAGAAAATCATGGTTTCAAATGATTAGGCCAATGCGTTCCCAATGTTTGTGGTTTGAAGTTAGTCGACCAGTGTAGTTTCATGATTTAAGAAGGTATTAGCAGTGTAAACCAGACGATTAGATGCATTTACTGATTGGGTCCCTCTAAACTCTTCCATGTGCTGTGAAATAAGTATCCAGGCAGCCCGTCTTTGTTTCTGTAGCTTAACCCGTCAGCTTACATGTTTCCCCTGATCTTTGTTGAATGTCTGTGAAATTGGAATAAAAACATCTTCGCAAGTGATCAGCCACTCTGGCAATTTGATTAAATTCCACGTGCTCGATATCTTAACAGTTCTTTGTACCCACACAACGCGCACACTCAGACACTCGAAGCGAGTTGAAATGTTCGGATAGAAGACACCTGAAGGTTGTTTAGGCTTCGACGTCGTGCTTTGTCGCTACCCTCAAGGTTCTTTTTCGTATGTTCATCCAGGAATGTTCCTCCTGTCATAAACATGGAATAATCTAATGACCAAATTATATTTGCACTGTCAATAAAATGTTTGGGGAGACAAGTAATGTTGATTTACAGTGGAAATTGTTTTTTATTGTCTACATCTTTCTAATAAACAGTTTAAGAATACATTTAAAGGCCTTTCTCTTGATATTTTTCCAGGGTCTCCAGAGATTAGATAGATCAGTTTACAGACAACGTACTTGTCATTGGTTCCTGGTCTGGGATCTTTCTATGTGGCGTTTCCATGCTCTCGTTCTTGTCTGTGGGTTCTCTCTGGACACTAAGTCTCGCACTCCCAAAGCCTGCTGAGGTTAATTGGTCACTCTAAATTGTCCGTAGGTGTGAATGTGAATGTGAATGGTTGTCTGTCTTAACAGTGTCGTTCATCTGTTGGCAGCTGGGATCAGCTCCAGCATTCGTTAAATGTACCCGTACGTACCTGTCTTTCATTAAGTCGTTTGTTGCCCCCCCCCCTCCCCGCCTAATTTACCATTTAAATTGGTGTTCTTCCCGTGCAAACATGTTTTGGGTGAACAAACTGATGAATCACTGAAAAGATTCGTTCATTTGACAGTTCAGCTGAGTGCGGCAGTAAACTGCTATGGGTGAACCTGGATCGGTGGCTCCTTCCCTGTGAACAAGTTGACTGACAGATCATTCACTGAAAACAAAAGGGGGCGGGGGACAAATCTTTTTACTCAACGGATTGCACTGATTTAGTACACCTGAAAGGACTCTGCCCCACATCAATTTAAAATATTAGTGCATCACAGGTGTCATTTGTCCAGAGCACTTTTCATTGCTTCGAGAGAATCAGCAGCAATACCCACAACAGCAGAAATCCACTCCATGCTTTCCTGGTTTCCTAAACACCTGCAGCAGCCACAAACATCAAAGGAAGGTTGCATCCTTAGCAGTTACCAAGACAACCAGATAACACCAGCGACATCATTGTTAACGTGTCCAGCTTTTGATGGTTTAACAGACGAGGAGCAAAGTAAGTCAGACTTCAAGTTTTCTATGTTTTGTCCAACTGTTTTGATTACAATTAGCACCCCTAGCTTGTGCTAAGCAGTCACACATCCATCTGCCAGCTAGCATCTAACCAAATCTAGCTGGACTCGACTCGGTGATGGTGTTTGGGGTCTTGTGTTGGATGTAGCTGTTGGGACGGCCTTCTCTCCTCAGTGACCAATCACCTTGATGGAACCTGGAACTAAAAAGTTCCAGGTACCAGGTGCTATCGCCAGTGGAAAGGCAAAAAAGTCTAGTCAAGTCGTGTTGGAACCGTGTAGTGGACAAAAAGGACAGTGGGGGTAAGGACAGAAGGTCAAAGGACAGGGGGCGTTGTACTTCACACACTCTGAAGTTCACTGAGGAATTCTAAGTCTTGATGATGTGCTGTATAAATAAAATGTAACATTTTGTTTGCGCCCTCCCTCTCTCAGGACGACAATCCTCGGGTGTCCATTACCTTGGTTGCACAATAATAACAATAATATGAATTTCAAAGGTGTTTTAATACCCTTCCCCTCACAAGTAGCCATTATATAAATTACTAGAACATATAATAATAAAATGAGTCCAGTAACACACCAGTTAAGTATTTCACTTGACAGTTTCGTTGAGGACACTGTTAGTGTCCTCACCGAGCTCTAGGACCCAGAAACCTTCAGGCCCCTCAGTCAGCAGTATTAACACACTTCCTCTTTAGGCCTTAGTTGCCTCCTCCAGTAACAAAGTTACTGTAAACTGCAGCAGCAGTTTCCTGCAGAGGCACGTTAAAAATACATGGTTAGTTCTTATCGAATCCATGGTCATCACAAAAACCCACCGACTTTTAGATTAAGGACTGTATCAGCATAAAGTACTTGTAGTAAACGTAATGGATGTTTGTGTGCATGTGTGTGTCAAAGTACCTGACACACTCTGACATCAACTATTGCACTATATGTTGATTTTATCTGCATGTATGTAATGTCCATTACCTGATTAGGATTCAAGCATAATCTTGGGGAGACAGGGGTCTCTATATCCAGAGATCCCCGTCTTGCAAAGACTATGCTTATTGTGTGAGCAAACACAAATAGTGGAAGTGTCGAAACATGACTTTGCAGTCATGAATGTCAGCAGTTCAGAATATCCTCAGGTTATGGAAAACTACACAGCCACCAGATTATAAAAAATGGTTTGAAAATAGCAATAGAAAATCATTTTTAAAAATCTGAAACTATACCATACGACAACTGACTTCACTTGTTAATATGATTACGTCTAGTAGTAAATTTTATTTTGAAATGGGTTGCTGCTTTGACCGGATGTTGTTGGGGTGACTACTGGCACTTCACTCTGCCAACCGTCCGCTCGGCTCTGTGATCATCATGGCTGCACTGGACCACACCAGCCATGTTTGCTAATTTAAAACCCAAAGGTTAGGGAACCGTTGTTTATTATTTATCGCCTTGTCATCTTCACTCGCTATTCCGCCAACGAGAAGGCTCCGGAAGCAGCCGTGCCTTTGAGATCAAAGGAATGAAAGGTTGGGGAGCTTTGACTGGAATATGAGAAAAGAACTTTTGACGGTTGCCGTGTGGGAGGATGATGCTCCGTGAAAAGCGTCTGTGTGCGTGCAGCGTAAACAATGTAACTTCATCTGGCTGCTAGCTAACACTAGCCCGGGAACAAAAGGCAGCACGCCTCCAGCTGTGAACAGGCGAGTCCAAGTGGATAATCACCGGTCGTTATCAGTCGATTGGTTGATACTTATTCCCCTCCGCGGGGCTTTCTGTCGCCGTTGGACATGGATACAAACCAGCGTGGCTGCGGTACCTGCTGCCGGGCGGTTGGCTAACGTCGCAGCGTAACTTACTGTGGGCAAACGTTAAAGGATGCTACCAGCTAGCTGTCAGGCTAACGTGCGCTAGCTCGGCACTGTTGTGATGATTTAGCAGAATAACCTTGGGGGTGAAACGGGGGTGTTTGTCTGGTATTCCATGTCGATGTTTACGCACTATATCGCAAAATTGAACTCATATCAACCGCCGACGTTACCCTCTGTGGCCTCTTGAGGAGCAGAGTCGCTTTTACGTGAAATGCTCCTTTGAGAAAGCAGCTAGCATGGTTTAGCTAACGCGGCGGTTGATTTTGCAACGGCCTTTTTTGTATTAGGAAACGAGGTTACTGAGGTGTTTGGAGGGGTGGATTAGGAACGTGACGGCCGGGCCTCGGCGACTGGAGTCGGCCAGGAGTCGGGGTCCCGATTCCTGTGTGTGTGGTGGTGGTGGTGGTGGTGGTGTGTGTGTGTGTGTGTGTGGGGGGTCTATCTCTGAGGTTCATGCTAGCAGCGCCTCATCAGCTAATGATGAACGTCCGTCCTAATATTCCGGCGTTCCGTTCCAGCTCGCCGGGCCTGCCAGCTGCTCTTCCAGCTCTGCTTTTCCCAGAGCCATTTTATTTTTGCTGTTTGGGGAGAAATGTTGCTGTCAGAGGCGGCCGTCGATGAGTTGTTTTGTGTGTGTGTGTGTGTGTGTCTCTGAGAGGAAGGAGGAAATAACCCGTTTCTGCTAGCGTTAGAACGCAAAGCTGCGTGTTACTAACTGCCAACGTGACGCACGTCGTGTCTGTGCATCATGTATTTGTATGTGCGCTGAATGTGCTGCTTGGAGATAACACACACTGGATTGCAGACTTTTAACTTTCTCTGGTTCCGCTCCTCTTTCTATTTTGTAGATGGAGGCAAATAATCATTTCAACTATGGCACCCACTCGTCAGCCAACTCAGGACTGAAACGCTCCTCAGGGGATTCTCTTTACACTAATGGGTCCTCCATGAGTTTTCCTCAGCAAGGGAAGAGTGAGTATCCACCTAATGACACAAAGAAAGATTACATGATGATAGTGTGTTAAACAGACTGTGCACCAGCTTTCGGTTGTACTTCCAATTTCCCCCAATGATCGGTAAAGTATACTCTTGTCTACTTCCTCCTTCGGTCACAACAGGTAAATATGAATGAGAGCAAACACATGAGTGCTTCAACTGGATGAAAAAAGACCAAATCTAATGTGAGGAATAGTTTAAAAGTTCCAGAAAACAGTTGGGAGATCGAATGAGTTGTTGTGACTGAATTGAGTCGTGAGAACCGTGAAATTAGCGTCTACCACTTCCCAAAAGACCACATCCTTGGAGCGCAGTGGATACACAAATACAAAGGACGGAGTTTGTAGTTCCTCAGCAGACGAATGTGCGTAGCAGACGTTTGACAAGGGACCGAACGCATCCCACTGCTGAGGACAGACGGGTTTCAGCTGACGCACCATGATTGTTTGAATGGAACAACTTCATCAACAGCGAGACGCTCCGGTGTTTGGGAGCCAGAACCAGTTGAGACCGAGGAGGAGATGGTGGAAGCTGTGGTCCCAGTGCAGGTGGACCGGCCAGGGCGTACTGTCTCCACCAGGACACGTTCCAGTCCAGAGCTCCCGGCTCGTGTCTCGCTGTTCTAGCGACTTGATCCGGTACAAAGTGTCACCCAACACAGCTCATTAGATCTACGCACTGTTTTCTGGAACTTAAAATCATTCATCATGTTAGATTTGGTCTTTTTTTTCCTAGGTTTGAAGCTTGTATGTTTGTTCTTGTTCATTTTACCTGTTGTGACAGTAACTAAAGATCACTGGAGAAAGTCAGGAGAATGTCAAGAAGCTGGAGCATAGAGCCGACTGGCTACAAATCAGCAGCATGTGAACTCAGGCGTGTCTAGTCCCACCTGCAGAGGACGTGGCGGTTTGGCTGTTATTTGTTTGCTTGTAGCAGGATTACTTGAAAATCTCAGGTTCAGTCATCAGAGTAAATCGGGGGGGTGTTAAATTCATTCATTCATTCACTTTTTTAGATGAGTTTCATACTTGCTTGCAGTCAGTATCTGTCAGCGGGATAGACAAGGATTAGCAGCTGTTGAGTGAAGGTCCTGACAGAGACCTACTATCACACCTCTCTCAGAACCTCCAGTCATTCACAGCAGCGCTGCGGAGTCAAATGTCTCTCAGACGAAAACCTGTAGCTTACTGGCTTGGAAAGAAAAACTCAAGCTGGTCCACGTAAAATGAGTATTTTCAGTCGGATCTGCCAGTTCACATGCAGAGTTTGAAGTCCAGTTCAGACCAAAGAGTCGAGGCGCAACTGAACGATTCCCGCAGCAGTGTCGGCGGTCTGAACAGGTCTAGAAGCTCCAGTCAGATTCTGCCTGTTCAGTCTGATAATGGTTCACACCGTTCTGACCAATCAGCTGCAAGCTGGTGACAGGTACCCACGAGGGGGCGTGGCTGTGGCTGTGTGACGTATCCAGCTGCAAACATGCTAACTATTGAACGCAGGACCAGAACAACACGCCAGTAAATCCCCTTGAAGCAAATGCTGATAAAAGCAAACCACACCGCACCCGTCGCTGTGGAAACGACAGCAGTTTACGTGTCAACGAGCGGTTGCAGCTCGGCGCCACAGCTTGAACTGGACTGTTGCTGGAACGTTTTTGAAATGACGTGCATGCGTGGTGTTTAACAAGAGCTCTTGTGTCTGAACAGATATGAACGGCGAACTGAATGTGAATGGCGTCACTACTGTACACGGGTCTGGCGTGCCTGCGTCTTCCCACCCACCGACATCTGCGTACCCGCACGTGAGCAACCACCACCAGGGCAGCATGGGCTATGACTACCTGTGGGGAGGACACCCGCAGTACGGCCCCGCCATGGGTGCCTCTCCTGGGCACGGGATGCACCAGAAGCAGCCTGCCCCCGGGATGGCTCAGCCTCAGTCACAACACCACTTCCAGGGTCACGGACAGTACCAACTGAACGGGGGCGTGGAAGGTTCCCACCAGCCCCCTGTGGCAGGCCCACCGAACATTCCTCATGCTGCGAGTCAGTACTGGAACAGGAGTAACCCCAGCCAACAGTATAATTCCCACAGCATATACGGGAGCTACCACAGTCACGCACATCCTGGGATTACACCGTCACAGCATCACCAGCAGCAGCAGCAGTCCGTACAGCCCCCACCACATCAGCCGTCACAGCCGCATCCCCATTCCCACCGTCTACCACATCACCACCAGCAGCCGCAGCCTTACGGCATGTTGCCTAACGGGATGCCGTACTACCAGCATCAGCCGCAGCAGTCCCAGACGCCGGGCCAAGCTCAGATGTTGCCCCCGGCGACGCAGAATTTCACTCCTCCACGCGGCAGCCCCCAGCATCATAGCGTAGGCAGAGGGGCGACGGGCAGCCCCCTCCCTGCGGGGATGTCCTCGGTGTCAATGATGTCGCCGTCAACTGTGCAGGATAGCGGATCACCCAAGAGTCAAAGCAGGGAACGGAGCCCCCATGCTGGCAACGTGGCCACGTCTGCGTCCATCCAAGGTAAGGATGCTTTCTGTAAACCCACTCACTCCAGTGTGTCTGCGGTAGATTCTGTTTTGTATCTCTGGTCTTCCTACTTGGCTCGATCCAGGTCTTCTGCTGTATTTGGTCCATATTGATGTCATGAAATGAGCTCCTTCCTTTTATGTCCAAACTGCACATCTTTTTGTTTTTCTGGTCATGTGACCTTCTCTGACTGGTGGGATAATTCCATCACTTACCAGCAGATGTCCCTGTTTTCCTTTTAATGAAATTATTCTGTCTCAGGTTCCCTATCGTATTGCGTGAAAGTCGCCTCATTGGCTTTTTCTTTTTGCCACAGTCATTTAATTTTATTTTCTCCGTTTTGTTCTTCTTCTCTTGTTCTTAGGGCATTCAAAGGAAGCGGCCAAGGAGTTCGACACAAGCTACAATGGCAAAGACAGGGCATCTGTTACCCAGAGGCCCCCGCATAGTGACAGTTCTCAGCCCAAACCCTCTGCAGCCCATATGGGAGAGGCAAGTGATTATCACCGTTTGGAAAAATCGACTGCTCAGCATCCAGACGTGGCTTCCACCATCAGAGAGCCTGTGGGGAACACACCTTCTCAGACTGCGTCGTCCTCTCCGGCAGCGGTGTCGGTGACTCTCACCAAGCCCTCAGCACCCCCCCAGGTCTCTGAATCTTCCGTACCTGCCCCCGGGCCCCCGAAGGTTTCCTCCTCAGACGTGGCATCATCTCGACCACATATCGCAGCACTTCCCAGTGTGTCCTCTGCACCAACTGTGGCCGCTCCTCCTCGACTTTCCTCCCCTCCTCTCACGGTGCACGGCCTTCGCCCCACCTCTCCTGCAGCTGAGGTAACGCCTCCTGGATCTAAGCGTCTCTCCGCAGGACCCCTGCCTGCGACACCTCCAAAGCTGTACACATTTCCATCTTCAGCCCCTCTGCTTTCTTCTCCTGCATCGGAGTCAGTGATTCAACCAACAGAGTTGTCGTTGCCTCCCGCAGCCTCTGCGCCCATCTCATCTCTCGAGCAGATGGTTCATGGGCCGAAGCCGCCTGTGGCGACGTCATTCCTTTCGGAAACATCCTCCGCTCTGCACGAAGCTCCACGCTTGACGTCTGGGACGACCTCCGCGTCAGACGCGTCGGTGGGAGCGTCTCCTGACAGGCTTTCATTAGCATCTCCGGTGTTGGTGCCCAGAGCACCCTGTGACCCATCGCTCATGTCCCAGCGCCCCCCCTCCCACACTCCTCAGACTGTTGTCTCTGGTCTTGTCACTGGCTCTGCACCATCACCTCCACCAGAGGAGGGCAGCGCACCCTCCCTCTCAGCCCAAGAACATCCTGTAGCCAGACCTCTGACTGCCCTACCTCTTCTAACCACTCAAGCCTCCAGGACTGCTCCTGTGTCAGCCCCCCCTGCCTTGGCGCCTGTGCCTCAAGCAGTGGGCGCATCTGCTGTCGCAGTCCAAAGTTCTGACCCTGAGCGGCATCGTCCTAACTCCTCGCCACCTCGCTTGCTAAAGCAGTCTCCGCTCCAGCCGGAGCACCGCGGTCAGGGTGAGGACAGGAAGGCTCATGTAAACGGTAGAAAACCAGAAGAACACCCCCCTCTGCATAGTTCAGGCACAGTAAGGACACCATGGGACATCAGAACATCTGACACTCAGAGATCGGACATTCACACGGGCAAAGCCTTGGATCCCCCGCCGCAGCCTGCCGTTACGCCGGAGTCGACACGTCGTCAAAGCGCGACGGTAGAACACGTGACCGAAAACCGCTTCGACGACTCGACGGCCTCCCGTTTTGACGACAGCTCGGCGTGTGACACCCCGTCAAGAATGACTGTCAGCTCCTGGGCTAGGACCTCGCTGGCAGACGCCGACAGCTCGTGCGCAGATGAATCCGGTCTCTTTGACCACAGCTATCACCCGAACAACCCCACTTCTCGCTTTGGCGGCGCTTCTGACGCAGATGATGAACCGTCTACCGCCTTCCACACCACTGCGGACAGCTTTTCGTCCGTGGAGGACTCCAGAGATGACACGCTGGACTCCACCAGGGACAGTCCCACGCTGCAGTCTTCTCTGAACAACACTTCTCAGATGCAAGGACCCCCTGTGGACTCCAGTGAGGCCTCCTTGTCTCACTCATTTGGGCCTCCTGATCAAGGCCACCAAGGTACTTTTTAAAATGTCTTTTCCTTTTTGTTTATCGTCATGGAAACGAGGTAACTGCAGCTTAGGACGCAGTCGTCACAGTGATATAATTGTTTCCTCTTTGTTTAGGGCCGGAATCACCTCTGGGGCTCAGAGGTCACGATACGCCCGATTCCGGTGGAGGCGCTGGCATGAAGACCACGTTCATTGAGGCGATGACCCCCCCAAGTTTCAAGATGAGAGATGAAAACTTCATCGCTTTTAGTACTCCAGCACAGAGCCCTGCTGTCCACCCACTGCAGCCAGTCCCCGATCAGGATGTGTCGGCCACCGGAGGACATTTGAGAAGCCCAGGGAAACCACGAAAACCTCAACCTCCAAAGGACGCGTGGATCCGAACCTCAGGTATTCACTCGTTGATGAAATGTATTCGATTCAAGGCATTCGTTGAAAACTGACACCTCTGCCTTTGATTTTCCAAAGCTCCTTCGGAGGCCCAGCGGAAAGCTCGTGTCCGGAGCCCTAAAGTAGAGGCAGCGAAGGCCGATGAGGGAAGAGACAAACAGGAGGGGGGCAGGGGAAGAAAGAGGAAGGCGTCTCTCAAAGCGGATGTTCGAAACGAGGCGGGGCCTGTCTCTGAGGAGATGGATCCAATCACAGCCACGATCGAAGCCGTGCTCGCCAACACCTCAGCGCTCAGCTTGCCGTTTCAGAAAGCCAAGAAGCTTAAGAGGGCAAAGAAACAAGACCAGGAGCTGAACACGCCCAAGCAAGATGGCGACGCCGACGACAACGACGACGACAGCTCCACCGCAGGTGAGGACCAGGACTAAATAAAGATTTGCTGAGACATAAGGTCACAGGTCAGCGGTCTGAGGTTCAGCCTTCTGTGTGCCTGTTGGTGAACAGGTGAATCCAGCAGACGGAGGGTCGCCACTGAGGAGCAGGTCCAGTTTCCTCTGCGTCATGGGTAATGCTCCCCTTCTCTGCTCATTGAGACAGGCACGAAGTTAGGAACCAACACATCTTTTCATTCCTCGGAACACAAACATGCCGCCACAAACCGATTCAGACAGGTTTTTAAACACACATGATGTCAGTAGGGACATGTGCTGTACAGGCCCTGGGTCAACCACATCTGGACTGTTTGTTTGATTTGTCAGTGACATTTAACCGATTTGACAAATCCACTCTGTAACAGCTGGAAGAGAGAGATTCGAGTGAGGAAGACGGAGAATCGCATGAAGGGCGAAACCTGGTACTACACCCCCTGTGGCAGGAGGATGAAGCAGTTCCCAGAAATCATAAAGGTGAACTTGTTGGACGGTGGAAACAAAAGCAATAACATTATTTGAATTAGTTAGCCTGTTAAATCCAAACATTTATTTCACCTCTCAGTACTTGAAGAAGCACCAGGACAGCGTTGTCACCAGAGAACACTTCAGCTTCAGCCCACGCATGCCTGTGGGAGACTTCTACGAGGAGAGGGACAGCGGCCCAGAGGTTTCTGTCATCTTGATCATACTCAGCTTCACACCAAAATCACCTGCAAACGACCTAACGATGGTCCTCCATCTCCATCCTGTGTCACAGGGCATGAAGTGGGTTCTCCTGGCCAATGAGGAGGTCCCTTCCATGATCATGGCCATCACCGGTCGGCGAGGTCGACCCCCCAATCCTGATAAACCTCGCCGGGCACGCGGTTTGGCCGGAGGTCAGGCCCGCCGCCCAGGGCGCCCTCCCAAACTCCAGATGATCGACTTCCTTAGTAAAGTCGATGCCAAGCTCTTGAAGCGACTTGAAGCTAAAGGTGCGTGACCATTTGAGCAGAGCGCCGCTGAGACGTGAGGTGTCGTTATTTGACAAAGTCGATTCCTGCTCTGTCCGTTCTTCTAGAAGCTCTTACGGAGGAAGAAAAGGAGAAATTGGCGAAAATCAAGAAGAAAATGAAGCGGAAGGTTTGTGCTGTGGGCTGATGTGATGCCGGCCCATCGTTGATGTTGGTGTCTCAGTTGGGTTTTGTTGCGTGTGTTGATTATTTAGGCAAGAACGAAGAGAAGGGAGGATGCCAAGCTCAAGAAGATGAAAGAGGAAAAGAAGCGAGCCAAGGTGCAGACTTGATGCAGCGTCGACCACAGGACTGTTTGTCACTGTCTTCTTCTGTGCCACCAACTCCTCACCGTGGTTTTGTGTTCAGCTTGAACAAGAGACCAAGGGTGTGGAGGTGAAGGTGGAACCACCAGACCCGGCTGCCCCGCTGACTCCATCAGACTCCTCCGCCGAGCCCAAGAAGCCCGGCCGCAGGAGGTCGGCCAAGGTCCAGGCTCCTCCGCCGGTGCAGCAGACGGATGAGGAGAGGATCGCCCAGGGTAAGAGGGTGCTGGGTGCTCGGAGTAAAGCCAAGGCTCTCGCTAAAGCCCAGGCAGAGGCGGAGGCGGCGGCTCGAGCTGCTCTGGCAGCAAAGAGGTCGGCAGAGAGGCGAGCGCAGGCGCAGAGGCGCCTTGAGGAACGCAAGCGGCAGCAGTTGATTGCGGAAGAGCTGAGGAAGCCCGCGGAGGACATGTGTCTCACTGACCATAAAGTGAGTTGTTATTCAAACTTGTCTCTTTTCATTGCTGAGGACGAGGTGATAGCGTGTCTCCCCCCCCCCCCCCCCCCCCCCCCCCCCCCCCCCCCGCCCGCCC
>CAAKHB010002926.1:234435-245436 GCA_901007665.1 Aeoliscus strigatus | reverse complement strand
ACCCCATGTCGCCGACTGGGAAGAGAAGAAAACACACACACATCACACAGTGTGTGATCAGAGCGTGTGTGTGCATCTTTTGAACACACACTTGTGGTTCCATCACGTCAGGAATTGGAGCCGGTCGGAGCTGTAAATGTACCTCCACCTTAAGATGAAACAGAATTCGGCGTTGTGACCTCATGATGCGGCTGTAATGTGCGGATAGCACTCGGATGAACGCACACACACACACACACACACACACACACAAACACATCCAAGGGTTTCAGCTCCTTTCGGGCCCTTTTCACTCTTCTGCTACGCTCTTCCTTTGGATTCCTGCTGCCCGGGGGCGCTGGCCAAGCGTATCAAAGGCGTTTGACCATGGTGGCAGCATGAAAGCCTCGCCCCGGACCAGAACCGCTGATCATCCACGCTGTGCTACTGAACTAGCAGAGGATGAAACACACCCCTCCCTCTCCTTTCCTCACCCCTCCCACCAAACTCCTCCACCTGTGGCATTGCTCGGTGCCTTTCAAGCTCAGCTGAGGTGTTTGTTTGAGCTTCAGCGCGGCAAAAAGAAATGAGTCCATGTGAGTCAAACACACAATAAACATTCATATTTCTAAAAGCCGGCTGTTGTTATTCACTGCTCATATGTGAACCAACAAGAAATAGTTGTATTACAATTAATACATTTATCAAGTCAATTAATGATGATATTCAGGTTGCTGTGTTTTGTTTTGGGTTTTTTTTTACCTTAAAAAGGAGTTTTCAAAGGTGCACACGTTTTCTTTTGTTAATGAATAAGCACAATATTAGGCATTCATTTGCATGTGAAAAGTAGCTGTTCATATTCATACAGGGCGGCAAACACTACCGAGGTGCGACAAAAACAAACCGGAGGGGAAACACTGCTCAACATGACATACTCTGGATGTACCGAGTCAATAATGGTGAAACAAAAAGCTCTTAAATGAAGGAAGCTTGCAGATCAACACAGTCCCTTCATCCACAAACTCGACTGATGCTGAAATGATGTTTTTAACTGAACGTCAAACATCTCAACCTAACCCCGTCTGAGATCCATGAAGACGTTTAGCTGATGAATGCTCTTGACACTCTTCCCTCCCTTCTGTACCGTACATATTCAGTCGTAATGTCCTCTACTTCTGGCTGTTTCTCCCTAATTTTATCTGCGCTGCATCATCAGTGTCTGACAGTTCTCAGATGTTCTCCAACCATCTGAGCTGTTTCCACTCACGCCCATCGCTCTCTGCCTGCACGGCGAGCGAGAACGCGGCCTTGTCGTGATGGTAGTTAACGCCTTGAGAGGTTTAAGACCCTGTGGGGATCCTCGCGATGGCGGCCCAAAGAATGAAAATGTAATTCTACAGGCGTAATTAAGTTAGAGAGGGCGATTACTGTGTGATCCATTAAAAGTGATGCCAAGAGTAATTACGTATTCAATCAGTGAGGTTTTATGGGGAAATGCGATGGCACCATGTTGCGTTGACTCCTCACAAGTTATTACATTCACAAGGACGTCAGGCTTTAAGCTGCCATTGGTGCTCATGACAGCTTGTTCAGCAGTAAAAGAAAACGCTCTCGACATTTAAAATAACATCTTCACCAGGCAAGTGTCCCTTAAATCCCTTAATGTTTAAATACATTAGTTCATTCATTCATCCACTTACCTGCTCACACCTGCTCCGCTTACGAGACGTTTTTAATTTGGTTCCAGGCCACTAGAGGGTGTAACGCATTATGACGACACACTGTTTATCTGTGCGTCAGGTCATTCAAACCACCTGTGGCCGTGGGTTCTAAGCAACTATGTGAGCAAACAGTGAGTCCGCTGCAGGAACGGTCACTTACGTCTTTCAGGCAGCCCATGAAGTTGTTGCTGACTGGCGACCCGGGCAGGTCGGCGGTGTTGGGGCTTCCTCCGATGTAGAAGAAGTCATCAGAGCCCAGCATTGTGTAGTCCTCCTGCGTGTAGCCCGTCGTGGTCAATATACCATCAACTGAGATGATTACCTGGCGTAGGCGTGGCCCACGAGAGATAAATGAGGAAAGATAAAGAGATAGGGAGAGAAGGGAATGATGGCAGGAGGAGAAATTCGACAAAAGAGGAAAAACAAGAAAAGAAAGTGGATTAAACATCATTACTAGGCAGGTCTGCGCCCTAAACAGTGTCACTTGGTTGGGTGCTTTCAATGCAGTCAGACAGGGGGCTTTTACTCTCAAGTGCAGTTGTTTAGACTGAATCGATACTGGTTGTGGTGAAAAACAAGAAAAAGTCAAATAAATACCTACTACATGTCTTCCTGACATTGGTTTGCTACTATCTGCAGGTTCAATTTCATTCATATCTACTCCATTAAAACAGACATTTATATTTTTATGTCCCCCCCATCTATTGCTCACGTCCCTGCTTGTAAATACCTGCTATTTTTCAAACATTAGTACCATCTTCTGCAGACTAACCCCCTCTGGCTGCGCCATCTGCGACTTTCAACAGATGTGGAGAACTACTTTTCGCTGCTAGTTTACGCTCTTATTATAGTGAAACACTGTTTTAAAGTTGGTACTTTTCATTCTTATTGAGTGTGCAAAGCTCATGAAATAAAGATGGCAGCTATCATGCCATTACCGCATCTGCTCTGAACACAAAAAACTAAGCAACTGCACTTAACAGATCATTCCCCCACCTGAGAAAACGTCTTTTAGTTTTGGTGATTTTTGTGCTTTTTTTTTTCAAATTTATTTTTTTCCGTACTTCCCTTTTTAACAGGGCAACTCATTTTTATGTCTGCTGTCGCAACGAAGTTGGAAAACAAGGAGGGTTCTGCCTTGACCCGTCTGTGTTTGGCAGATACTGGTGTGTTGGGGACATTGCTGGAGACGTTTTGGACTTTAGATTTGAGAAGGGCCGTTTATCTCACAGCGAGGATAGAGACCTTACTGCTGGCTAAAGATGGAGGTTGGGTGGAAGTCTGAAAGTACGCAACTCCTAACAAAGGCAGGATGTTTGGTGCGGGGTTCCTGACAGGACGGGGGGTGAGGAACCAACACTGACCTGCCAGACACCTATGAAGTTACCAGCTACAAAGAAAACACACGACATTTGTTCCTGGCGAACAGACATTTCTGACTTCAGGTTATCCGCTGTCCACATTCTACCATTAAGTAATGCTGCCTCATATCTAAGTAGGAATGTAACATGGGAGAGGGAGAGCTTCAACATGCGCAAGTAGATTGTCAGATTTTTATTCTTATACAACAAAAGGTTTAAAAAGTTTATCAGCGTCTGATGCTACACTTATGAGGAATCCCTTTAAAAGAAGAATCAAATCATGTCTTCCCAAGTCTTCCTTGTGTATGAAAAAGAGAACTATCAGGTGTGAAGGTATTTGCGGCGCCATCCTGTCAGGCCTTTGACACATACAACGTCTCCCCTGCTATTCACAGCTGCAGATCAAGTCAAGGCCGAACGTCGACACCAGTCGGCAGACAGGACTTTGAATGTGGCACCTTCGCTTGGAGTGCAGCGCTTTAGACAGCAAACGTACACAAGAGCTGTCGGCCATAGTCTTCAAAAAGATTCACTTACCCTCGTACATCTGAGAACTGCGGGTAGCTTTTTTTTTTTTTTTTTTGTCAGTTGTACATGTTAGCAAATACATCCTAACAGAGACAGAAAAAGGACTTCAGTAGGTGTCTGGCAGATTGTAAAGCCGATGGGTTGACCTTTGAACCCGCTCCATCCCTAGGTTAGTGAATCAATGAGAGAAGATTGTGGGGGGGGGGCAGGTGTTTTGTTGAAGGAAAAGAAAAGTGGGTCTTATCGCATTAAACGTGTTGGAGAGTGAACGGAACTGGTTAGTACTTTTGTCAGTAAAGGGGAAAGTCAGACACAAAAATGGTTGTTAGTACAGTTACAACAGAGATTTGAGTCAAACAGATTAGTAACACATTGGTTTTAGTGAATTTAGTTACATTAGTAAGAGTGGGGGGAGGATTCTTTCGAAAAAAAAAGTCCTCTGTGATTTGTTCAAACCAGATCCACATTGGGACTGAACGTGTCGTTCTAATGTGACGAGGGTTTGACTGCGTCACAAGCAAACAAAATGAATCCACCCACGTCAACAGGGTGACACAAGCCGTGCACGTCTTCAAGCGGACAGATGACAGGCAGACCGGGGATATCTCTCTCACACACACACACACACACACACACACACACTTGTTAAACAAAAGATGGCGATGGAACAAAGTGCAGGGCACCACCACAGCAGACAAATGGAGTGTTTGGTCTGAAGAATGGAAAAAAATAAGGAAACATGTAGATGTCACTGACACTAAAGCAGCATTTAACCCCCCCGCGAGGGTTCAGATGTTCTTTTGCCACATGCAAACAGGGCACCACTGGGCTGCGTGTTTGGAAGTGGGTGTAGGGCAGGATGGGTCGGACGTCACAGGTCACAAATGGAACACACAGATGGGGGGGGTGAGGGGGGTGGTGGTGGTTGAGAGCGGAGACAGGAGAGAAATAGATGCTATTCTGCTGTTTACTGGGGAAAACCGACAGATTTTCCTCCACAACAGTGTTTCTGACCTGAGCTTTGAAATTGCCTCATCACTTTTGTCAAGTGAGTCTGTGACTTTCCGAACACTTCTACCAGCGTTCTCTCCAGCTCATGTGTCATGATGGATTGGCCAGATTTATTTCTTCAGGCATCAATCCTCTATTCACCCAGAAAATGAAAATCTGTCTCCCCTCTCGTTTTTTTTTTTTGTTTTTTTTTGTTCCAGTGAGGTAAGGTATGAGGTCATTATTCATTTTAGTAAGTTAATTTGTCAGTTAAATATAGAACAAAAGTAGAAATAAAATGAGAAAAAAGTGTGGCTAACATGTTTTATGGCCGTATTGATTATATCAGGTCAACTTATATATGTATGTATATATGTTAGCCATGATATATACATATACATATATACTTAATGTAATCTTTAGTTCAAAAACAAAAACAAATCATATTAGGAAAGGGTCAAGTTTGGTCATGCAAGAGGTGAGGCCAGTAAAGGAGAAGAAATATAAGTTAGTGTTAGTGTTAATGAGGGGTCGATCGCACACAGTTCAGCTTCTCCACGCAGTTTTCTGTGAAGGTCTGCAGCAACGGGCAGACACGGTCTGATCGGAGAGTCCAGTGAAAGCCAGTGAGACGGATACAACTCTCTGCTAAGTGTGAAAACAAAGGCTACCGATGACTTTTAACCATCAGTAGATGGTTTGATGAAGGTGGTGTTTTAGTTATTTATTTACTCAATTCTGGAAGTACGTTTACGAGATGGATGCTTTATTTTATTGGCAAATGTTAGTGTGTGTGTGTGTGTGTGTGTGTGTGTGTGTGTCGACGAGGGAGAACAGGCCTGGAACCATAAATCAGCCTTAGTGGTGACTGGAGCCACTGAATACTCCTCATGACTCCATAAACGACACAATGTCACGTCTCAGCTAAGTCGCTCCCTGAACAGGCTGCACACACAGAGCGGCTGTTCCTTCTTTGATTTCATTTCAAAACATGGAATTTACAGCCATGCCATCGTCTTACTGTCTCTCACTGGAGCTTCATCTGCTTCAGAAATCTGCTGTGTACGTTTAATTCTTAGGGTTCATCTAGGAAAAATAAATCAGGGGCAAAGAAAATGTAATTGAGCAATTGTGTGATTATTCTTTATTTCTTCATACGGATTGTGTCTGGAATTAAAGAAACAGGAAAAAAAAATAAAAAAAAGAGGAAGAGCAAAAAAATATATATAGATATTTTTTATATAATTTATTTTTTCGACAGACCTCTTTGGATTTTTTTTCAGTCCAGGATGGACACAACGGGATGGTAAGAATAATACCAAAAAAGAACATAAAGAGAGGGCAAAAAGAAAAACAGAGAGGTGGAGTTTGTCAGCTACCTTTGATGGCGGATTGAACTTTCATAATAGCAAACAGAATAGAAAGAGGTAACGGAAAAACCCAGGGCAAACCAACGTGTAAGACAATTAGAATGATATCTACCATATAATGCAGTTTGTTTACCATAGCGTGTCCAATGCCTGCGTGCTTCAGGAGAAAACAGGGGGAGGAGAAAGAAAAAAATAATGACACCTTAAAACTCAAGAAAGCACCTCAAGCCCAAAAAAGTAGAGGAAGAAGAAAAGGGAAATTGTTTTGCAATTCAAATTCTGAGAAAAAAAAAAAATCAGTCTTTTTTTTCTTGTTCTTATCCTGTTGCTATTGTTGTAAAACATCCAAATAAAGAAATAAAGAGAGCAATTGTATTAACTATATAGATAAGGATAATAAAAAAAAAGAAAACTGTATTCAAGGAAAAGTAATAGAAAGGATCAAAGGTTTGTTAGTATGCAGGTTAAGTAGAAAAACAGATGGTTCACATTCGGTGAATGACACAATGGTCTTCGAAATCATAAAAAAAGGGAAAAACCACCAATGAAAAGAAACAATTTGGAAGAACTCTGAAGTTTGTTAGTAAAAGAGACAAAAGTTAGCAAATCAACTTCAACAGGAGGGTTTGGGAAATTTTGATGGACGTGTTTGGTTTGTGGAGGGGGGGGGGGGGCACACAACTGTATTAGTCACTGTGATTGGCTGGCAGGTCTCCTCCACTTTCACAATGATGCATCTTTGCACTAGGTGTGGCCAATTGTGTTTTTTTTTTCTTTATTATTGTTATTTTTATTGTGAAAATCCCCCAGAAAATGTCCCCAAGGTCAGATTCGTCTTCAAATATAACACACGCAGGAGGAGAATCACAGCGTTATTGTACAACAGAAAACAGTGACAGGCTGTGTGATCTGCTTTCAGCTGCTTCCTGAAAGAGAGAAGTTGAAAGTATTAGCTGTTTGAGCCCGTGCTGCTTGACGGCCCTGGAGAGAGAAAGTCGTGAAAACAGAATGAGATATGGAGAAAAAAAAAACAAAAAACGACAGGGGCAAATAAAGGAACAACTCACAAACAAAGTGTAAAACTTTGATTGGACGTGCACGTCAGCACTGTGCAGACGGACAAGACGCCGACAAGGATCCAGGAAGCAGCAGCCTATACGTCCAAATGTTGGAATGATTAGTCACATCGGTGTGTTAGACAATAAAACATGTTAACTACTGTATCTAACAATACACGTAATGATGTCATCTGTACACGTCTGACCTCAGCATGCGTGATGAGATGGGGCAGGAAGCATGGCGGTTTATTCAGTTACTAAAGAGATTATAGAACGCAACGTTTGGGTTTGTGATGCCCCGCAGACGTCTGACGCCCGGATCTCCAGGAGTCGTTTGACGTACGAGCGCCGAGAAGTTTAAGAAGAATGGTTATTATAAGATGACAGTCTGTGGAGATGAAAGAAGAGATTCGACTTCTGCCGAAACGACAGACACCTCAGGTCTCATTTGAAGTCACAGCCAGTAAACGATTGTGATGTCAGATCGTAAAGCGAACAAACCGCTACAGATAATTACTCATTATGATTTTATTGCGCATGATGACTTTGTTTGTTTGACCTGTGGCGGTGTCCTGATCCGTCATAGCTGCAGGAAATTAAAATAAATTATGGTAATGAATGTTACCTAAGCGTTCCATTAAAAGGGACATTCACGGCATTAAAGAACAAAGTGAATTGACAAAGAAAAAAAGAAGTGTTGAAACTAGTGGACTGGTTGAAGCGAACTGACTTCGGCAGTCAGGCGCTCTCCTGCAGGCTGGAGGACGGTAAGCAAAGCTGCACCGAAGCGCCACTGTCAGGACCAGTCGTGCAGAAAATTACTTTTGTTCTGTTTTTTTTTTTTTACATAGGATGGGTAGCTAGTTCAGAACAATTCTCTTGTGAATTTCCAGTTTTCGTCTGCTCCGACATGTGCTAATCCCTCTATACCCTCATTGACACGTGTATTTTCGAGTGTCACTGATCAAATACAAATGTGTGTCTCCTCTCCGGTCCAGGAGGTGATGGAGAGAGCCAGTAGACCGTTTTTCGTTGATGCATCCCGTTCTCACTGCGGCACCAGAGGAGCTTATCGCACAGGAAACAGATGGAGCAGATACTCAGAGAGGTGATTTATGCCGTCCGCTCGCTGTTAGTAAAGAATACATGGTCACAGACATCTTAACATCAAGTCCTTATCTAGTCATCCTGGAGGCATCTGCTCATGGGTAAATAGAGTCTGGGAGCGACCTGGGAGACTAAATGTGTGCATGAAAAGTGGCGCGGAGAACAAAAAACGCCGGAGGAAACGTCTGGGAAGGGATGTTGGACAGAGGTGACTGCCTGAAGGCTGCAGAGAATCTATTAAATTGTATTCATATTTCATTGATTAAAGGTTCAGCATCAGCTGTTTAGCGGCTGTGCGGCTACACACACATTGGATAAGTGTGAAAAATATGTGGAGCAGAAGGCAGGTCAGGACGCTGGGCTGCTGCGTGATGCCCGGAGGAACTGTCTGGAAGGCTGAGCCCCCGACAGAGCATTTAAACGCAGTTCCAGAGTTTGCAGAGACAAACTGCTGCCAGTTAGGTTATTTGGTCATGGTCGAGCACCAAGTTCGACCGTTAACTCCCTCCATCCCCATCCGCCCACGTGGACCCTGTGCTCGTCGGCTGATGGTTCACTGGACGTTCCCGACAAAAGCCTCTTCATCAGATCTGTTGTTTAATGTCTTTTCGTCCATGTTTTAAGGTCTTTTAGCCATTTTTGTTTTGATCTGAGCTGCATGTGCACATGAAAGCTGCTATTCTACTGCATCAAATCAGCCACTCAGACTCAGTCAGTAACAAAATGAACTCCCCCTGTTTGACAGACCAGCAGCCACCACTGAATTAAAAAGAAAAAAAAAAAACATCATTGCACTATACTTGAGAGACTGAGATCTGTACCACTTATACATAACTCTGACTTTTCATTTCCTCCCCAGACTGAAACCCAGCAGGCCTGGAACTCCTGCTGTGACAGCTTCTTTGTAGTTGACCGGATTGGGACAATGAAGGCTGAATGCTGATGCCTGTCGGAGGAGGAGTAGGAATCTTTCACTCACTAGAAAATAGCATCATATTTCCCCCCCCCCCCATGTGTGCGACAGACAGCCGACAGCGCCCACCTAACGACATGTAAACCTGTTGAGTTCTTTTCCACGCCTGTCGCAGTGGAGCGCGGCGGAACTGCCACCAGCGGCGAATAAGACGAGTAAATATTTCATGAGGAAGCTGTGAAAATGATCAATTGGTGCTGCAGCACTGCCAAGACTGAGTCCAGTTAGATTTATCACTGTAACTGAGAGGTTCAAAGACTGATGAACGCTCTCATATAAAATTCAAATTCGGGCCATTAGAGGTAAGATATGAATTGATATTGTGGAACAGCATCTTGGCATGCGGAGGAATTAAATGGAACATCATTTGTCACCGGGTGAAAATGTCACACTGTGACATGAGGATCAGTATGTTTAAAGTATGCACAAATATTGTGTCAGCCCGTGTCTGGGGTTCTCCGCTCAGAGACCCGGTCAGCTGGAGGAGCAGAGCTGCAGCTACGAATCCTCCTTCAGCTGTGTGTGTGTGTGTGTTTTTGTGCCTTCATTCGCTCCAGTGTGTGTGGAGGAAGGACTGCAGGTGTAAATATAAACGTCACAGCAATTATGTTGAAGAGAATATTCTGCAGACAAGCGGCGCCAGCATGAAAGCTGCATTCCTTTATCGTCTCCAGCTCTCCCGTCTTTAGATTCGGAAGAACGTCAATGTCAGCCGACGGTATTCACACTGATCCACCGCTGCTCATCAAGGTGCGCTTCAGTTCAATTCTCAATGTGACTGTGAAGAACACAATGCCTCACTTTGTATCACGAATGAAAAAAGCTTTTATTTCCTGGACGTCACCCCGCTCGTATTTAAGATTTGAATTCCATCTGCAGAAAGCTATAAAATAACCTACTTCAAACCAGTACGTCGACAGACAGACGGACAACAGACAGTCCTCAATCACAAGCATCGAACATCATAACAACTAGCTGATCAGTACACATAATTTGATGTAAAGTCATACGTTCTACAGTCGGATCCTTCCTTCCAGGCTTGTTTGTGTTTCCTGAGCGCCCGGTTTGAACACTAATGGTCCGGAGGTTTGTTATCTGATCATAGGTTTGCAGGAGCAGAGGGGATGAATAAACATGAACGCACCGTCAGCGTGGAAATGTGAGCACCTATGCTAATTTGTACCAAATGCAAATGAGCCAACTACACACACACACACACACACACACACACACTTTGTGATGCTGATATTCAACATGTTTCAGCAGGAGCTGTTTGTCGTTGGCCATGCACAAGCTGCACGCACGCGCACACACACACACATTCGGGCCTCCTGTTTCCTCTCAGCTGCTGCTCAGGAGCACATTAGAAATACTTAAAGTGTCATTGGCACGAAACTGAGAAAGGATTACAGGGGTGTTAGCGTGTCATTATGTACATCAAAAAATCCACTGCCCGTGCCTGCTTTGAATAGCAATCCCCATTCAGGTTGTCAACTCTGCGACTGGAGCTTCAATCTGCCATTAGGCTGAAGGAGTTATGCTGATCTTATTGAGATGATGGCATTTGAATCGTCTGAGCTAATGCGTCGGGTGGAAGTGGGGCCGAGGTGTGAAACTGCTTGACGGACTCGTCATCAGAGAGATGGAGGGTTTCTGCTGCTTTGGACCACCTCTTCTTATCACGCGGTTTCACACAGAGACGCCAGGAAAGGGGTAATGCAAGCGGAGCACCGCAGCCAGGAAGGATCCAGCCCCACGACGGCGAAGCAGACATTGTTGCTAAGTGACAAATTGCTAGCAAGAATGGAAGAGAGAAATAGAGTGAACACAGAGAGGGAGGGGGGGAGAAGTGGAGGAATTGATTGGCTCGCCCGTAGACGCTCTGGTGTCTCTTGGAGGGAGGCTGGATGAGCG
>CAAKHB010002926.1:209632-234415 GCA_901007665.1 Aeoliscus strigatus | reverse complement strand
TGGATGTCTATTACTGCTGATGGAAGGGGGTGGGTTGTTCAAACATCACCAGAAATACAGTGACATGTCATCCTCTAGATGAGACCGAGAGAGATGGTTACAGAGTTTAACTGTTTAAATATGGGTTAAATGGGTTACAGTCACACCTGAGATCAGAGAAAAGGTGGCGCCAGGGACACGAGAAGAAGAATGTGATGACAGTTCAAAGGTCATTCTCTGCTGAGACTTGGTTGAGCGACTGGCCCAGTTCTGTCACACACCGGCTGTCGAATCTGTTTGGTTGGTACGTCACATAGGGGAATTAAAAGAAAGCTTGTCTCTGTTCTCTCTCTTTTAAAAGAGAACAAACTGTTGTCTCGCTGTTCCTTTCATCTCAGGCAGCAGCACTAAACTCCATTTCTATCAGCGCGCAGCAGATGCACTTCCTCTCGCTGCTTCTCATCAACAAACACAGAAGTACAGGCCGGCGCTAACACCCCCCCCCACCCTCCCTCACCGCTGCGAGTTTCATGTTTCCTGGTTTCCTGCAGGTGTCTGGTGGGAGCATCCCATTACAAATACAGACAGCTGAGAACCCGTTCACAGGTACTGTGTGTAGGTATGTAGGTGCTGTGTTCTACGTCTGTCCAAACGTCAGAAACATCAAATCAACTATGTGCATGGAAAGGTATGAACTGCATGACTGTGTCTTGACTGGTTTTAAATTCTGACCCATTCTGTGCTATTGTGCCTCAAGTTCTGTGACGTGGCCCACTAACTTTTATTGTCAGCTTTGCTGATACTACTACGACTAATAATAATAATAATAATATTAATAATAACAAGACAGGAACCACCAGACATCTTTCTCTTTGTCTTGTTTCCAATAAATAATGTATCACTGCAGGAATAGTCGAACATTATCAGCCCTTATTCTTTATGCACTGTGCATGTGTTAGACTAAATAAACTAATGCTGACAAGCGAGGATGCACATGTCGGTGCCCTATTTTTATTTTAGTTTCTTATGTGTGTCATTTCCCAAGAGATCCACCTCGTTTCTCTGACTCTGCTTGAGGACACACTGCGGAAAAAAAGAAAGCTGCTGCTGGTCACCAGTGCTCCGGTCTCCAAGACAAAGGCAGGATGAAGGAAAGATGCTCACACTATTATCTTGGCTGAGTGCCGACGGATGAATGGAGGATGTGCGTGTGTGTGTGTGTTGGGGGGGGGTCAAGAGAAGTGTCCTTGTCCGTCTATGAACATCATACCACTGGGATTAGCCGGGCTCTCAAAACACACACACACACACACACACACACACACACACACACACACACACACACACACACACACACACACACTCACTATACTCCCAGTGGCCACTGAGTGGAGCTCTGAACCTTCCGTCAGCTGTGAGACGTGACACAAACTGCCCAACCTCCTCCTGCATCCCTGAGCTTTGGCGGAGACTCCCTATCACCACACCTAATTGTGTGTACTTTATTTTAATCCGCACAAAGCCGACAAATTCATTGGTTTTGTGGGGGAAAATGGTGAATACAGACATAAGAGAGGGGAGGGAGGGAGAAAGGGGAGGGCTTTTCTACTTGTTTTGGAGCTTACTGACGTGGTGGCAGATATACACGGCATCACGAGCGCTGTTAAGAATGACAGAGGGAGATTGGATGCGACGGCCGAGGTCCAACCATTAACCAGTGTGGCTCTTTTGCTCCAGATGGAGCTTCTTTTATCTCTAATGGTAAGAACGTAAAGACTGAAGACATGTTTGCATTCATCCTTTAAACACAGGATGTTCCCATGGAGGTTAAATTTAGTGTGTGCTGGCCATGGGCAGAATCATGAGAGACATCCCAGTTTTCCCAGTTCAAGCTATTTTTTTTTGTAAGGTGAGTGTACGAGTGGCACTCTGAAGGTGCAGCAATGTTTTAATTCACTTGCATCAATCTAAATTTCATCTGATGAATCTCGCCAGTCATGCACGTGTGTGGCGCCGAGGGTTCATTGATCAGCTGGGCGTCTGCCGGGGAGTAAACACGGGGTCAGAGGTGGTCGATGTCATCCATTCTTGCCCATGCAGTGGGATGGTTGGGTGTAAATCGAAAGAGTGTTATGTCCATTACGAGGGTCCGCTAGGGACTGCTGCGGTTACGCGCATTAACGTAAATTGCCCGGGTGGAGGGATGGAGAGTGTTGTAGGGGAGCCGAGTACAGGCATCCATATCAGACACAACACACCTGACAATCGCAAATAAAGGCTCAGCAACATAAAATGTAAGTTGACATTTGATAAGTTCATCGTTACCATGGTTACCCATCACCACCCAGTCAGCGTCCGTCCGTGTGTGTGTTTATATTTATATATATGCTCATATATTTATGCATGTATGTGTGTGTTATAAAGAAGACGACGTATAATTAAGAATAAAATGTATCATTCAGGAGTGTAACTAGATGAGCAAAACATTTTGTCACATGTCACATTTGAGTGACACACAACACTGGATGGACCGAAAAGTGACATGTCAGATAATAACGGTGTCTGCTTTAGTTTGTGTGTACGTGTGTGTTACTCATTTGCCTAATTATTGTGCAGCTGGCGGTGGGCGGGTTGGTTCACGCCGTAAATGTTTGAAATCGTGTCAGCTTCCCAAAACCCATCACACTCTCAGTCTCAGTCTGCTGATTGTGCAGAGCTCCACAGCAGCACGAGACCCTGACTGGATGTTTGACAGGATGATTCTGTGTGGGATCATTAGGCGACAAGCTCCTTGTTTACATGCCTAATCCTTTTTCATAGAAATTAAATTAAATTTTACATTATTTTGCTTATTTGTATCTCAACAACTGATGAAGCATCTTTTTTTTGCTCCATTTGGAGCTGGACACTATTCATGAAAAGGCCTGGCGAGGCCAGTCGTCCCAATTAAAATGAGCAAAGCGTGAGTTAGTAAGCAAATCAGTTGTTGGTATAGTTGAGTGCAGCTCACTGTTCATCACTGGACTCCACTGTGCATCGAATCTCACACACACACACCCCACACACATTCCTGTTTACATGTTATTGGTCTGGTTTCTTGTGTGCAGGACAAAATATCAAACTTTCCAATCAGTCAAAGTTGTTCTCAGAGGTTTTTGTCACGACGTATCTGCTAGTTTACCAAAACCGGCTATAAGTGCCCTGTCACCTTTGATTAATTCCAATTCCATTCCACAAATTCCACAAATTCCATTCATCACTCGCTGCACAATACACGTCATCTTTCATGCCTCCAGTGAGCTTCTTCTTTATGATTTATGTGAAATATAAACTGTACATGAGACATTCCAAACACTCATGGATATGACGACATGACTTTTTGGGTAAAGTAAAGAGAGAAAGGAGAGAGATGCAACGCCAACCTGGGATGAAAAAAAATAACTTTTCAAGTTAAAGAGAAAGAGGAGGAGGGTGGAACACTTCCTGAAAGAAAGATGGTGAAGGAAACAGCTCAGTGAGGCACCACAGCCACTGCCCGCGGCGCCCTCCCCTTCTGTGGTTGTCGTTTACCTGGCGCAGGTTGCGGGTGACGCGCACGTCGTGCCAGGCGTTGTCGTTGAACTTGCCGTTGACGGGCTCCACCAAGGCCTCGAAGGCCCCCGAGCCCAGGTTGATCACCAGCCAAACCGCGCCGCTCTTCAGGGAGAGATTCACGTAGTCGGCCGATTTGCCCGTGTGCAGCATGAGGCCGTTGCGTTGCAGCGTGCGGAAGGAAAGCGTGATCTCATCGGTGCTGCTCTGGATGGGCGTCAGCGACAGGTCGTAGCAGAAGAACTCGTTGCCCTTGAAGGTGGCGACGGACTCTTCTTTACCTGGGACAGAGAAGGAGTAGAAAGAGTTATGTCATTACACACACACAGAGAGAATAGTTCAATAAAAAAATAAAGTCTTTATCTTTGGGGTGATTGACAATGTAGGAAAAACAAAGAACATTTGGAGGATTTGAGACTTTTTAAGAAAATATTGAGGAATTGCACCGTTTTATTCTTCAGATTTTTCTGACGAACAGATCGGAGAATCTGAGCTCTGATCTGTGACCTGACGTGACGCTCTGCTTCCTGTGGTTGTTTACCCCCGACACCCCCGTCCCCTCTGGGGAGACCAGATTGAGGAACCCGTCTCAGCTAATGAGGTTTGAGCATGAAACAGGTGGAGCAGGAGGTGCGGGGGGTGGGGTGGGGGCTTCGTTCAGGTGCATCATCAAATCTAGTTTATCCTGAAGTTTCATTACTGCAGAATCGCCTCTTAGACCTCGGTGCATTTCCCTGGGGAGTAGAAGCTGTGGCCGGTCAGAGGGGCGGGCCGTTCGGCAGACAGATTGAAACCCAAATCTCCTGAGCGAGCACTTTTTTGCCACAGGAGCAATCTTGGGTACGAGAGGAGCGGTGATGGATAACGCCGTGTCCGTCTGACATGGGGTCGACTGCTTCAGAAAGTCAATTCATCTTTACACAAAAATTCAAAGGGATGATGGAGCTCACTTTGTGGCAGACATATATAATGGGTGCTGTCACATAGAAGAAAACAAAAGGGACAAATGGCATCCAGGCAGATAGCAGCTCTTAGTCTGAAATTGAAATGTAGAGCAATCTCAACTGGAGTGTGAATTGTCATCAAATGAGGGGCAGGGAAAAAGAACGACAAAAAAAAAAAAAAATAAAAATAAAGTAAATCCCTCCCAGGAGCAGCCTTGTGGAGGCGCCTGCGTTGCTGATGTAGGAAGAACAAAGACGCAGCAAATGGACCACGGCGACCATTTTCAATTATGTATTAGGTTTGGACTCCCTCCCTAAGTACGGGCTGTTAGCAGTGAGCAACAAACAGCTTGTGATTGCCTCCGCGAGCTCGGCGAGATTGCGAAGCATTCAATGGAGAGGCGCGAGCGGTGAACTTTATTTTGTTTATGTCTGGTTAATGAAAAGAGGGCTGAGAGGAGGAGATAAAGCTGAAGAGGATCAGAATGACAGGACACGGCGAGGGGGCTCGGTGCTGCACAAGTTAGACTGGTGGAGATGCCAACAAGGTCACTCATTGATGTTTTTCTCTTTATTTAAGGCAGTTGTAGCTGCCAGGAGTATATTGTTATCAGGAAAAAGACTCATATTTCTCCAAAGATTCAATAATTCCCCAGCATTCCTGCGGTTACATCCGAACCGTCTCTTCACCCCGCCTGCGAGTGGATGAGACAGGACACACATATGAAGCAAAGGGGCTGTCAAGGTCTCAATTAACCTTGCAGAAGGCCCCGACTACATTACTGTAATGACTCATTGGAAACAGAGCCCCCCGTAATAGCCTCTTTATTATTAATTAAGTGCCGAGCTCCTCTGGTGTTAAATTTGGTGGCAGCACCTTTGGCCCTGCAGATTTTTAGGGGTCAGTGTTCGGTGGAGTCATCTCACTGACAGTTGCGTGAATCAGGAGGTGTCATGGAGTTCAGGGTTTTAAAACATGGAGTATTATGAGTAGAAAGGGGACAGAGGACAATGTTGTAATGGTTCGACTTGGGATGTAAGGTGTTTCCAGGTATCTGAGGAAAAAACTCATACCTCGACTTCTCTCGCTCTGGTGGAGGTGTGATTTCCTCATTCAAGGAAAATAAAAACCATATCACCTCTTTGGACACAGTCTCCCGATCCAACCTTATTTGAACCGCATCCTAAGGAGTCTACTCTGTCGCTGTACCTTGCACAAAATGGATTTAGTGACCTCGGCTTGCGGCGTGATCTTTGTCACATCGCGCCAACCGGCTGCAGCTAAGGACTTGGTTTGGCCTCCGGGTGCTTTATGTCTATGAGATCCGCAGAAGGAGAGGATGAGAGGCGCTCGGAGAATCGATGACGTGGCCCATCACACACACAAACAACTGAGTCCATGTTGTGTAGTCGCTCGGCTCTGGAAATGAATTATGATCAACATGTATTTATGAAAAGTGTCCCCAAGCACCAGCAAGGCTCTATTTCAGGGTGTTTGGTGGGTGTTACCGTATTAAATGTGCAGTGCAGCATGTGCGAGTCGACTGGAAGCAGGTTTAACACGATGAGCTGCATGAACAACCCCGTCCACACACACATGCTGCATCAGTCAGTGCATAATGAGCCTGAACGCACTGCTTCTGTTTTGGCCGATTGGATAACCGATCAGGAAGAATCAGGTGGTTTGGGGTGAATTAGACGAGAGTGAACAAAGTAAGTGTGGGATGTGAAAAACAGTCGATGAGCACATGCTGGCAAATCCACTCGTCACGTCACATTACCTCACAGTTTTTTACGCACACATACAGTCACCCTCTATTAGCTTCCCACAAGTGCTATCCACCCTGCTGAGCCAGTATCCGACAGCTTAGGAGAAACGATTCAAAGGAGAGATGAGAGAACGCTGTGGGGAACGTGCAGGACAATGAAAGCTCTGATGCCGCGTCATGAATCAGATGCAGAGTCCTCAGACTGGTGTGCTGGGCGGGCAGAAACAGAGGACAGAGAACTGCCAGGAAAGATGCTTGTTTGTTTATCGTAGGTGAAGAAGAAGGAGAAGAACGCCCTGAAGGTCTGGTGTTCAAAGACACCTCGGCTGGATGATCAATATTTGATGTCACCTGGAGGTCGCAAACCGTCCTCCGAAAGCAAAACCATCACATCTGGGGCCACTGTTTTAAAGAAGAAAATGCTTTCATCGCATCTTAAAGGAGTATCATGTATGAACTAGTGACACTGTGTGGTGAGTTTGTAGATTGCAACTTATAGAACTCATAACCTATTGATCCTCAAACATGCAGAATTTACAATAATTGGTGGCACACTTTGCTGGAGACCTTAATCTTGAGCCAAGGACAAGTCTTCAATGAAAATCTTTTAGATCGTTTGTGATGGGGCTTTGACTCCAAAACAAAGTTGTATCACCGCAATAATAATATTAACAATAAAAAAAAGGGAAAAAAAATCTAAGTACAGTATGCTCTGACATTAATAAGCTACTGAGCCTTGATAATTGACCTTTAATTGGATATTAAATTCAGGTCTCCCTCTCATCATAAAGCAACACTTTCACATACGGTATCATCAGCTTCTCTCTGAACGTGAACTGTCTGCGTGGACTCACAGTGACCTGTGACCTCTGGTCTCCAGTTGACTGGAGGGTCGTGACATTGAAGAATACAGTTCACCAGATCCTCCGCTCACTGCACCACTGCATGTCCGTCCACAGGCAGACTGCAAGGACTTGTAATTTGCCACTCAACTTATTTGGTGGTTTACGTTCTTTGCTGCTTTGACCATTCCTCCCCCAGTGAAGCGGTGCTTTCTAGCCAATCAGCCAATCCGAACCTGCACCGTCCGATCCATGACGACAATCTATGAAGCAAACTGCAGGACACGTGAGTGCAGAGCGGTGAACTCCATTCTGAAGACACTTAGACAGACGGATATTTCTCACTTCCCCGGCGACACGTGCATGTGTGCTCTCCGTAGGTGAGTTTGTTCTAAAGCGTGACTCAGTGGCTGATGACGAGCGTTTTCGGAGCTCTTCGTCTAACGACACAATTAGATTCCTGTTGCTCCTCCAACCTTTCTGTGTAGCTGCCGGTCACATTTTGGTTCAAGCGGGTTTGTTTTAATTTAATTCCAAATGCCGTCGCCTCAATTGACAGAACTGGAAGGTCAGCCGAGAGCACGCAGATGGGTGAAGAAAAGAGGGAAGTAGTACGAACAGGACGGAGCGTGATTTGCATACTAAATGATTCTCACGTTGTGGACTGGTAATTGGGTCGTATCACCGCCGGCATCACACTGAGGCGTCTGCATTCCTCAGCCTCCTGTGGTAATGGAGCGAGGTGATGCATCAGCTCTGACATTTTTTTGACCCCATCCCTCTCCACCGTCTCCGGACGTTGGTTTCTCGCGTTTCCCCTCACACTCTTGTGCTTGAGGATAATGTGAAGGGGCGTTGGAATAAAACAGCTGCTGTTAATTGTCTGTCGCCTAGGAGACAATCCATTTTGTAACCATAGTGTCAAGCCCCATGCAGTCACTTTACCTCCCCTCTCTCGCTCTCTCTCCTTGATTTGTGCTCTTCATCTAGTTCCGTTCCGTCTCCCTCCCCGCAGGAGGTCATGCAGGTGACTATTATCACAGTCGATGGTTATTCAGTTACTCTGAGCTCAGCGGTGACACCAGGGAACTGCCACCAAAACCGACATGAGTGACAGGCTCCTCAGCTGACAGCCAAAGTCGACAATAGGCACTGCTAACTTGAGCCAGATCAACCCTTCGCTTGCACATTTTCACTCCAGCACTGCCTTGTACTACTACTTGTATTATATATACATGTAGATTACAACTTCCTGAATTGTGTTACTGTGGAAGCGACAAGTTGCCAGTGAATATATTCTACCAATAAGTGAATGTCTGGAGTGACAAGCACCGATGTGGAAAAGCTACAAAGGCTTTTTACTTGTTTACTTGTTTGAGGAAGCACTTTTTTAATGAGCAAAAAAAAAAAAAACGAAACATAACCTCTTGGCCCTTGTGTCACAATTAAGCATAGAAACAGGACGAAGTGTGGAATGAGGCGGAAATATGTGCATCTGACTACTGTTAAACTCTCAAAAGAACAAGGATAATGTGTCAAAGCTGCGGGAGCAAACACGGCGGGAACAAACACAGTCGGTTGTCTACCCCAGGAATCTGACACAGCTCAACAGCTATAGATATTATATCTCCACCACCCCCCACCACCACCACCACCAACAAATCGCCACCTGCCTGTGACTCTGCTGGAATCCCAATGAAGCACCAAACAAGTCTAGAGTGTGTGGGTTGATGAAAAAGTACACTTACACTCACAATGCAGCCAGACAGCTCACGCAAACTTAGACATTTTTTTTTTTCAATATTTGACCACTCGTTTGAACACCTGATCAATAAGTCCCGTGACATTTACATTCAACAAAGAAGGATTCGGTACACACTGTGATTTCATCCACAGATGCTGGAGATCCTTTCATTAAATACTCATCTTTCTCTGTGGGTCAAAAGAATACATAGAAATAAGGACACAATGCTGAACGATGTGTCAGGACTTAGAGCCAAATGGGTCATGAGGTCTTAAAGGTCGTTTTGATTAAAGTTCCAAATCCTTAAAGACTCCTTTTAGAACAGGTTGTTGCTGTCAGGGAGGTGATAAGTGCCTGTGTGTCAGAAAGCAGCATGCACCACTCACACATCATGATGGGAGGGGGCCGGCAGCAGACGTCAGACCCATGTGCTGGAGAACAGAGTGTGACCGTCTTAGAGACGTGAAGAATGGGCCGACAATGTTGCCCAGTTTTATGCCCAAACATAAAAAAAAGACTTTCATCTTGTCAGTTGCATTTCACTTTATTGCATCTTACATATTAGATTTGTGTGTGCGCGAACACTGACACTAACTTGCATCATTGCTCATGCACACATCAGAACACACAACATGCCCAGCTCCTCATAATCAACAAATGAGTTGCAATTGTTAGCTGACGCTACGGTGGCTACTGACAGCGCCGAGAGCCGCTGACGGTCTGTTTGTCAAATAACCAGGGCCGCATTTCAATTTCACATCTCACTGAACAGCCTGCTTAGGCACACGACACTGATATGACACCAGGGTTAGCAAAAGGCTCTGTGTGTGTGTGTGTGTGTGCGCGTGTGTGTGTGCGTGTGTGCCGATGATGAGTACTGCACAATTAACCTCTGGTCTACAGTGACAACTTCCGCTGGAACGGTTTTAACAGTGAGGGACTTTTGTTGGCACACACACACACACACACACACAAACAATCTGCCCCCCCCCCCCCCCGAAGTCCCATGGGGGTTCCATTATATTAGTGGAGCTTGAAAGTGACTTTCCCTTTATAGTCGCCGCTTTAGGCGTCGCCGATGTGACGCGCCCTGATAGATCTCTCGTCTTCATCTGCTGCTGCCTCTCCATCACTTCCTCTCTTCTGTCTGCGTCTTTTAACATCACTCGTTGCAGTCACCTACTTCTCTACGACTCAAGTCTGCGGGGCCAATATACTGGAAATTGTACAGCTGACGAAAAGGCTGAAGAGACTAGAAAAACAAACAGCCATCGGATGTTTGCATAGATTCGGACTGTTCTGCCTGCAGAGGAGCAGGAGTTTCTATCACAGCTCAGGAGTTCTATACCAGCGAAGAGAAAACATCCTCGTGGAACTTTATCTCTGCGGGCTGCTGTTTGCCATCACGCTGAGCGCTGCCTGGGTGAACGGAGAACAAACAAAAAACATGTCTGTATCTCTGCCCTATACCAGCAATAATTTATATCTCAAGTACTGTTAAAAAACGGACTCAACTTCATATATATTTCATTTATTGTAACTTCAGTGGTACTTTTCACGTCTCAAACATTTTTTGGTTGACATCACTGCAGCCTCCTCCTCCACCTCCCCAGTGGTCATCATTTGCCATGGATGTAGGGATGCACACATTCTCTGAAGGCAGTGAGTTAATTAGACATCGTTCCCGATCTGCCCCACTCGACTATCTGCAGGCTCAGAGGACTAATGCTGCTCCAGTGAAACCACACACACACACAAACGGACTCTGTGCAGCCGCGCTGGCAGTTGCTGGACGAGCGTATGTGGGCGTTATATTATGTGTCTGCAGGAGTGTGTGCGTGTGTGTGTGTGTGTGTTTTCCCCCAAGCCACCGGGTAAACACAAAGATTGTTGAGTGTGCCATCTGCAAAATAGAAGATTCTGTCCTGTCCAAGTTGGTTTGTGCTGCATGTTCTGCCTGTTCCCTGTTAATACAATGGCGGCCTCATCACAACCTTGTCAAATCCAGGAGACGTGACTCCTCGGTGACTCTTGTGTCAGTGTCACAACTCTTTACGCCGCAGACATCTGAAATGTTCCCTGAGGCTTAGCGAGCTAACCCTGAGTGAAGTACTGAGCGATAAGGTATGTTCGACACCACAGGGCACATTTTGACAACTTCAGCTATTGTTTTAGCGTGACGAGAGGGTGACAGCGTGTCTGTGTGCTGAAATGTTTAAATTAAAACCCCCCGCATTGCTAATGTTGTATTTTGTGATTTGCCTGAACCTTAAAAAGTCATGTCAGCTTAAACTGTATCTGTATCAGTGTGTGCAAAATTGCTTGGAACAAGCAAACATGACATCTTCATGTAGGACACATATCGTGTTATATAGTTGGTTTTATAAGACTAATGAAAAACTCTTATTTCACCACCACAAAATGCATCTAACAGCCCTGGAGAGGCCAACACGCGTGAATGCATCCTGCCTGCCAACAGACCAGGCTGCGAGGGTTTGTTGCCTGTCTCACACTCAGGGCAGTTAGCATCTGCTCCTGCACAGTATGCTAACATGCAACTCTTTCCACTTTGAGAACAGAGCCAGCGGGAATTCCAACTGAGCTTGCACTCGTTATTTCTGGGAGAAGAGCCGGGGAAGGAAGCACAAGCGCTGAAGATGGCTTTTGTGATACTGCTGACTGATGAGGTGGGTCTATTGGTGTATGGAAGTATGGAAGTGACAAATAATGAGGTGTTAATGTCATAGTTCTCTCTCGGTGAGGTGCTGAAATTCTTGTTTTATCACAGATTCTGGGAGAGTTTTCCTGCAAATTGATTTCGTTTCAAAGAAAGACGCTCCCTCTAACCTCAATTTAAGATTTTTTTCCTGCTCATACACAATGGGAAAGGGGATGCAAACATGAATTCAGGAAAACAGAAAGCAATGTACCTGTAACAGCTTTTTACCAGGTGAATAACAGGTTGAATAATGAAACATCATTTCAGTAGAAGCACCTTTTCTCTGAGAGCATATGAAGCTTATTTAATGTTTGATGAGAAGTTTGACGTGGTCCAAGCCTTCTCATTCTCTTTACAGACATCGATTTGGACGATTCCCTCCTTTCTCCGTCCCTTCACAACCAATCGTGGTGTACAGAATAACTGCAGCACGTCTGTGGCCGAGACAAACCCTGGCCTCAACCAGTGGAACAGCAGTTGGTTCAGTATGTGGAGCGAGGTGTTCTGGAGTCTATTGATGTTAAAAGTCAAGCGTCTCGTATTGGTTTACTGATGCTGTTGGATCAAAGTCTGCTGCATTTCACACAGACGCCAACGGGTGAAGACATGTTAACATTCCATCTCGCTCCGATATCTCCCATCAAAGTTCCCCATTCATCTCTCAGCCTCAATATTGCATTCCAGACAGTTCTATCATTGTTTTCTCCAGCTCTCCCTCAGCGCGCCTCGAGTATCTCCCGCCGTTCATTTTCCATTAATATTTTAGGACTGAGATTCTCAAACTCGCTGAGTCTTCACTATGTCGGTTGCTCACTTGTTCATTTGATGCAAAGGATCTCTGACACTGAAAATGGATAAACTGTTGAAATTAGCACTAACTCACTCAGACTCATAAACACACTGTTACCAGCGCACATCACACTTCCAAAGTCAAAGATAGAGATTAAAAATACAAATGATTACATATCATCTGAAGAAGGTTCAGCTATGCACTGAAATTGTACATGTTCAAATAGTGATAAGGTAACCGTGTGCTGGCATTTACAGCGGAATGTTCCTGTTTCTGCCGCTGGATGTGCAGGCAGTGACATATTCATGTGTATTTTTTTCTGTATTCATCACTTTTTGCAGTTGTTTTGTTGGCATGCACATGTAACGTTAATAGCAGCAGCTGTGGAACGCAAGCTAGCGAGTTGCTAGCTAACATTGAGGGAAAGTAACATGAACAAACTGGACAGCGGCATTGTTCGTAACAAATAGTGTTGCAGACATTCCCCAAGTAACAGGTGTGTACTTTACGGGAGTGTTTTGGGTTGCAAAGGGTGGACATAGTGCAGAAACTATCCAAGATTTGATGAATTTAAGAGATGCGGAATATTCAGTGAATGCTTGCTTACAATTAGCATGCTAGTGGCTAGCTAGTGTATGCTAGTGTAACGTCAAATCCCTCTGTCCACCCCACATTAAAACATCTGTGCACACAATTCCCAGTGTTCCAGATCCATCCAAGTTGTCCCCCTTTGCATCCCAGCAAACTTTTTTTTCTGTGCAGCCCACTTCCTCTCTCCCAGTGCCTTTTTTCCCTCCATGCTGTCAAAGCTCATTCGCTCCCTCCTCCACCAGCTGTGCAAAGCAGAGGCCCGCTGCGCCAAGTGCCATTTGATTAGCCTCTTTCTGGCAGCCACAGTAATCATGGGGACATTTCCTCCCTTCCTCGTTTCCCCTGTCAATCTTCTTCTTCTTTCACATCAGTGATGATGGGATGCATCCTCATCCTCATCAAAATCATTATCCCCCTTGCTCTCTCTCTCTCTCTCCATTCTAGCCATAGTCCTCACTTCTCTCTAGCTTTTCATCCTCCCACATCTTCATTTCTGCAACACAGAAGCACACAAGACTGGAATCTACTTCATATATGAACCCCATTAAGAGAAAATTAAAGAATAAAGAAAATGGACGTATGTAGATATTAAATACATGTATGTGGATGAAAGGATACCAAGATGACTAACTAATCTGCATCCTGTCCTGCATCTAAAAATCCAGTCCAAGTGTTTATTTTGTAGCCTAAAACTAATCCAGATCTAGAGGATGACTGGTGTCTGTGTTGAGGCATCTGCCAGCAGCAGGACTGCACAAAGGAACAGAATAATAAAGGTTGATTATTTTTTTCCGCTCACACCTCTGAGAGCAGTGCCTGCTTATCTGTGTCTACCTTCATACGACCCCCCCCCAGTCTGATGCTGGTGTCTCTTTGGTTCTTTCACTACAAGACAAGAACTGTCATCCTCCCACCATCGACGGCCTGTCAGCGCCAAGGACTCCATCACGTTCTTCGACATCAAGTAGCACATGGATATACTGTGACTGAACATACACAGTATTAACCCCCCCACCCCACCCCAAAGTACATACTGTACATACATGTCAGTCATAAATATGTGATCTGACGTGCAGTGACAGCAGTTGACTCCGAGGGAACAAGAGAGTCAGGGACGGCCGAGAAAGATTTTATGAGTAACCACTTGCTCTTTTAGTCACTGTTCTCCAAGTAATGCATGTTCTCTCCCTCACGGACAAACACACACTCACATTTACGCAAATATAAAGTCACTGCTGCCTTGGAGATACATGTTTGTACTATTGACACACTGGTAATATGTATCTGACTGTCTCTGTACGGTACGAACATACAGCTATGGCGCTGGAGGAGTAACTCAACCCATACATACATACCATACATAGTGCTGCCCTCTACAGGGTGAAATGTGGTTTTGTATGTATTTGCTGATACTGTTCCTGGCAACCGTACTTTTTGGCCCCGCCCCAAGTTCCAAATACTATTCCTACAAATAAATGCTACAACTGACAACTGTAGGAATGGACGGTTTTCCTCCGCCAAGCGATGAGAAAGGGTTAATGAATCCACTCCACCACCACTGCACCGACCAGGATGAACGAGCAGTGCGTGGGCGTGGCGACGCGGTCGGCCTTCAAGGGCTGAAGAGCAGCATGGGACCACGGATGAAGAGAGGAGCAGTGAGATGCTCGGCCCTGTGGGCCAGCCGTGGCGTGCACAAAGGACGAGCCAGCGAAGCGACTGAAGAAGGGGAGTGATGTGAGAGGATTTAGATTATTTTTAGACAATACTGAAACAAAATGTTTTGTTGTAATTGTGGAGTCAAGTTGGCTCAGAACATGAGGGAGAGCTGACGCCTTCTCTCATAACACTTCAAATGTGACTCACCTGCGACCAAAAAATGAATAAAATGTTAAATCCTCTCTGGCATTTTCATGTGTTCAGCTGCAGCTGAACACTGGCTTTTTAAAATCACCACCTGCCATTGGCCTCCACTATCCTGAGTGCAGGAATGGCGCCACAACGCCGGCCAGATGCTGAACAAATCCATGAGCACAGCAGCTGCACCGCTCGTCTGTGTGCCGACTAATTATGTTAACGAATGCAAAACAAAAATTTCCAGCAATTTCCAGCAAATTTTTGATGGAACGAAATAGGTGCAGAGAGAATGCAACAGCTGAAGTTGTGAGCTGTGAGCAAACCATGTCCATTTTTCAAAGCAGAGCAGGGCTCACTTTTTTTTTTTCTTTTGTCGTTTTGTGCTGTGACACCCAAAATAGAAATCAATGTGTCTGGGCCAGCGTTGTAGCCCGGTGCATTTAATGTGGAATCGATAGGTAAAGTCACACTCATTTTTCCTCATCCACTGACCAATAGAATCCAGGAACGAGTCCAGAGAGGCTCCGTGTAACCAGGCAGTGTCTGAGGGACAGTGGAGAGGAGCCTGCAGCGGACATGCTCCCCTCCCACGGCACCTGAAACAGACGCCCTGCCTGACAACACCCCAGCTTTATCAAGTTTCCACGTCGTTGCATCCTGTTTGATATCTTCAACTCACCTACTTTGAATTGTTCCGTGATCAGTAAACAGGATAACATGCCTTCACTCCACTGCCATCCTGTGGTTCAGCCACACACTCACTAACCTGGACCCCTGCTGTCTGCAGTCAGACGAAAACAACCACACACTGACAACTTTGTGCTCGGGTGTGTTTTCCACAGGAGCACTGGCTAAGAACAAGCAATAGCAGACAAACAGAGTAGACGTCTCTGCATATAACAAACGATTATTTCTGAAGAAGATTTTAAAAATATGAAGGAATATTGGTAGGAAATGAGGTGGGATATTACACCACCTTTCACCCTTTTTACAGAGACGTAAACTTGCTTTAATCAATGTCATTTCCAGTTAAACTCTTAAGGACTATTTTAATATTTTTACTAACCGTGTAATAAGGCTGCAAAATAAATGGTATAAAAAAAATCCTGATCTTGGTCTCGTTTTGAAATGACAACAATCATTCTGCATGTTATTTCATGGGCTGGATCATAAACAAATGCTTCTATTTTCCTCCAGTTTTTTTTCTCCCTCAACCTATGACAAAATCGCTTTATGTCACATGATTCAGAGCTGCAAACCTGCAAGACACTTTCTCTAAAACAGGAGAAACAATAGGACAATAAGCAGCGGGTAATAGTGGATAATTTCTGATTTACGGTCCAGCTGGACTACAGAACAGTGTTGTCCCGTTAGCAAGTGAATCTTTAGATTGAACGGACTGTACTGAATCACTGACTGGGTTCGGGTCAGAGTCTTACATCTCACAGTTTCACAGTTCACAGAGTGTGCCAGTGAACTGCTGCGGGTGAATCTGATTTGAGGTTCATTCCCTGCAAACGAGTGGATTTCAACAAGTCACTCGCTGAAAACCAAACTTACCCAAACTGCCACCATAGCGACACACCCAGCGTGAGTCTTTAGTGGTTTAAATCAACAGCACTGAATGAATATTTTTACCGAATGGATCCTAATGATTCAATACTCCTATTACTCACTACTACGAAACCATAAAAAAGTCTGATTGTCCATTTTAAGGCAGCTGATTTCACCATGGGGAAAAAAGGGTTAGTCATCATCATGAAATATAATTTTAAAATTCAATAACTTCACAACTCAAGTCTGGTGATTAGTAGAGCTATAGCAGTGATGCTGGCGATGACCGAACAGCACACTGAAGATCACAAACAACACACACACACACACACAGACGTCTTCATGAAAAATGAAAATCAACACAGATGGGCTGGTGATGTGGATGTGGAGTGACGCTGAGGGCAGCCAGCTTCCACAATCCAAACCACTAGAATCAAGAGTCAAGGCTCCTTGGAAGAAAGGCCACACTGTAACTAACCTTGAAATATTTATGGGCCGACACTTACAAACTCCCACTTCTTTTTTTTTTTTTATTCGTCAGCAGAAATGATTCAGCCTCCGGAGGTCTGCAGCGCACACACGTGCATTCACAGCGACATCATTGGTTATCGCGTTCTCTTTGTCAGTCTGAACAGGGTAAACAACAATCTCCAAGGTTCACAGCGTTTGGCGGCAGGCGAGCAGGTAAGACTCCTCTCCAGTGTGATTGCCGGTGACACAAAACATAGTCTTTGGGAGGGGATTTGCAGCAGCGCTTTGAATGTAGGCAGAATGTTAAGCCGCTGCGCGCCACAAAGCCTCTGTTAACTATGGCGGCACGATAAAAGGCGTCACAAAGCTTCGCGCAGGTCAAAGGTTGTATGTTGTCGATTGTCAGCCAGCGTGCTTTTATTACAAAGACGACAGCGAGCGAACGGCAAATTGGAATGGTTTTCGAGGGTGATTCACAGATATGCAGCCGAAAAACTGCTTTGTTTCGCCCCCGGTTGTGTGTTCGGCTCATCACATGTGCCAGTGTCAACCTTCGAGGGATAACACACACACACCAACAGTAAATAACATTTTGTAAAGAATAAGAAAGTCACTTCAGGACACACACACACACACACACACGCGCAAAACGATACAGTGCCCTTGAGGAAGGGAAGTGGGAGTGTGTGCACGTCCTAGTGTACAGACTGGCATGGCGTGAACACGGGTGCAAAAAAATGTATCTTTTGAAGTGGTTCAGAGATTAAATTACTTTCAGCATGGAAGGCTGGGAGAGGGAAATTGAGAAAATGATTAAAAAATAAATGGAAAAATGATTTCCCATTCTGGTCCCTGTCACAATGGACGGAGAAGGCAATGGGGCGACGGCATGCTTATTTGTCAGGTTGGGGCCAAAGCATGTCTGTTGTAGCAGCTCATTACGGGACATAACCAATTTATCCACCTCTATCTCACCCAGCCACCGCTGCTGGCTGGGGACTCCAGGGCCAGATTAGCGAAATGAAATAATCCTGATCTCTATTTGTAGTTAATTATGTTGTCAAGAAAAAAAAAGAAAACAAAACAACCCCGGGTCGACTGGGGTCCTTTCTGTGGGCTGTTCCTCCCTGCAGGTGACCTTGACGCTGAAATGACAGGTAACTGCAGACCCGAGGGTGAGTCAGGTACACCGCCGTCCAAACACCACACTGTGTCACTTTTCACTTAAATCTGCCAGTCGTGAACTTTCATTAGCCTCAAATCTGTATCGTTAACCCTGAATCAGATGGGTAGTATCACTCACACAGGGAACCGCCACTGCCCTCTCCTTGTACCGCGGCGTGCGCTCATCCCCTCACCTCTGTACCTTCATCCTGTGTTTACCCGAAACAGCAGCAAGGCCTTGGGCTAGTGTGTATGTGTGTGTGTGTGTGTGTGTGTGTGTGTGTGACCTGTATGTGGACTGGATGGAATATCTCAGTTGACACCCATTAGTGCCAAGTCGCCCATAAATCCTCATCGCCACATCCACACTTCACCAGTTGCCACATAATTACATTTCAGAGACGCGGCACACGCTGACCTCCAGGAGGAGCTTGCCAGCATAAATAACGTGCGCTGTAAATTTCCACAGTGTCGTCGGACATGCTACATGTACACACACGCACGCCACGGGTTCATAAACATGCTAAACTTCATGGAGATCCTTCCCCTTGCGTCATATGTACGTAAAGCTGAAAGAGTCAAGTGCTGTGTCTCAAATCACATACTTCCGTTCGTACACTTCTTTGTAGGACACTATGCACGCTATGTGCTAACACACAAAGTGTACAGATTTCGGCAGGGTAGTCCAGTCTCAAATGAAGCAGTCTGCTGTCAAGCACTTACCAGAAACGACAGGAAAATGACAGTTAACGCCGATAAGCTAGCTGCCGCATTTTGCGAATACTGTATTTACAACCCATCAAGCCTCGGACCTCACATCTTAAACCACAGTCTTGTACAGTGAAGATGACAATTTATCACACACAAGCACCAAGCATACGCCACAACGTCAATGCCTGATAATGAGGTGCGATTTAGTGGCTAGCAGGCTAACGTTAGCGTTCGCCGGGATTTCATTGGTAGGTGGTATCCCCTGCTGGTGTCGCTGTTGTTCGCTGCCGTTCCGAAAAGTGAAAAGTCACGTCATTTCTACATCACTAACATGGCGGCTCTCGAGGGTGGAAAGTGTCCATTGATCCACAATTAACTTTTTAGACGTCTGAGTGTGATTTTCATTTCACAATAATAGCGGGTGGTTGATGGCTTCTTATTAGCTCACTGATCAGTTCAATCACGTTTGCACTTGACACATGAGTGGGCTGTTTCTTTGTCTAATTATATGTGTCATTTGACATGTACAGGATATGATTTTGCTACGTGGCAGCGCTGGTCTGGAAATCCAGACACAATCATTGAATAATGATAATAAGATTGGATTTGTCTTCCGCCAAGTAATTAATCTGCCAATCAAATACGTCCTTTTAAATTCTCAAAGAGATGACAAGCAGCTTCTGTTGTTTCTGAAAAGTGAGCTAGTGATACAGTTTTTACAGCAGCAGCTGTGCAGAGACTGACTCGGAGCGTCAGCAGGCTGCTGGGGGAAGTATTGTTAATGTCCTGGTGCTCCCTCCGCCCTATCTGCCTGCCATCCATCAGCACCTGACAACCGTGACAGATATAGCGCCGCAGACCCGCTGGGTGAGGACAGGTAAGATACAAGCAGAGGGTGAGATAGTGTGTGTGCGTGAGAGAGAGAGAGAGAGAGAGAGAGAGAGAGAGAGAGGGGAAAAGAAGGGGTCAATGCTGGTCAGTAACCACTTCACATCCAACATTTACGATATGTTGACAAAAGAGAAAAAACAGAGTCAAAAAGGGCCAAAGAGCACTGAGTGCTCTTGTGTTCCTGCTCCATCTCCTTCACACTGTAGTTGTGAGGACATTTGAAGAAGGTAAATATGCTCTGGACAATTACATGACTACATCATGTGCAAATACTGGATTTAAGTCATGGAAACAAGAAGCTACAATATATACTGACATGCTTTTATTTACTTATTGATGTATTTATTTGTGTATGTTGATGCACGTGGAACAGGTTTGGTACCAGAATGATGTTGGTATTCGGAAAAGTTAAAGTAAATGCTGTTGGAGATAAAACAAATGAAGGACTTAAGTGACACTCATACACACTTTGCACAGTTGTAAATGTACCAAACCGCTAAGACTGGAGTCTTTACACACACTTCGGACTCTGAAGGTTTTTACTATGGCTACATTTCTTTATATTTGATGCACAAGTCAGAGTCTTTGTCTTAAAACACTAGAGGGTGTGATACCTGGAACACCATTAGCTTTTTATAAGGTGCAATTACCACTCCAGGAAATAGGATACAGCAAGCACAGCAACTCTTTGTCACCTGCTCAGCTTTCCATTCCAGTCCAGAATTCAAAAGAAATGTTCAGACAAATATGAGAGGCTGACCTACGCACGCACGCACACACACACACAGCCATATGGACTGAGTGGCTTTAGAAACAGTGGATGGGGCTGCCATGCTGTGCAGGTGAGTACACACCTCGAACGGAGCAGATGCTTCGCAGTGGGGATGTGTGATGGAGGCAGGTATGTGCTGGTCTGCATGTCGGTGTCGATAGAAACACCAGTTCTCTTCATATCAAACACACTTGATTTAACAAACATAAACACATTCACCCTGACGATGCAGCTCAAACTGCCATGAAGCTCAATCACGGCTAATACAGCAGACTGACAAACTGCTCTCGTTATTAGATTACTTGATTTGAAACTAACCTATCCAGACACTGTGATCCCCCTACCCCCACAACTCCATCAGCGATCCCAGCAGGTCACAACTTTTGAAGCTTGCAGAGCTGGAATGTGCTAAAAGAGGCGCTTAGGTGACTTATCTCACACGGAGATGCTGCAGGAGGGAGAAAATGGATCGCAGCTGGAGGTGGCCAAGCGTTGGGGGACAGTGGGGGTGAATGTCAAGGTGACAGAAGAACATGTATTTATGCAATGACACATATCAAGACATCATGTGCAGATCAGCAGAGAGTACAAAGACAAAGTATACGTCCCCGTATTTAACGTCTCATTTCCACACTGTCACACCCACAGCTAGGAAGAGGAAGGATCTGGAAACAAGTGTCAGACGTTCCCAGCTCGAGGGGCATATGACAATTACAACTCCTCACAGGTCATGTAGTTATTACTGTAACTAACAGTCACCTGAGCGGTTCACCAAGACAAACATCCACGTCAGCGACGTTCAGGGGAGATTTGACCAGCGTCTGCTCGCCAGGAATTGTCTGACCTTTGAGAACAAATGAGGCCTGACGTGTGATCCGCGGTGCCACTGCCCCTTATAGTTACACGTCTGCGTGTCAGTGGCCTTTACAATAAAACTGATGTGGTGGGCGACGATGGTGATAATGGCATTATCAATGAAACAGACCTATTGATCTGACCGAAGAGGTCAATGAGGTGCAGTGGTGGCTCAGTGGTATTTACCTGTCTGTCGCATACGGATGTGCTCACATCGGCAGTGTGACCTTAAGATCTGGGCTTCGTGTTTACGCCATTGACAGCGGCAGAACACGACACAAAAAGGCGATTTTTGCACGACAGCCATGATGTGACAAAACCTGCATTCAGCCATTGTATTAAATCCAACCTAATAATCTGCTATTACAGCGTCAAATCCAATTTTCATGACAACAGCAGCGGCGTTATCCCACACATTTCAACACACTGTCACTGCAGACTAGACAAACACCCACAACATGTTCTCCCTGCTGATTTCAGCCTTCAGGAGGATTTGAAGTTATTTATCACACATCAGTCTGCGATGAGTCTCCGCAATACTGCTTTCATGTCTTTTAATCAAATCTGTTGTTTTATGTGTTTCATGTCTTTTAATCATTTCTGCTGTTTCATCCGTGTTTCAATGCCTTTTAACAATTTTGTTGTAAAGCACTTTGAGCTGCATGTGTGTATGAAAGGTGAAGTTCATTGTTATTATTATTATTATTAAGTCTTATTAAACAGTCACAGTTAGGTATTGCCAGACTGAACAGTATTTAGGATTTTCATATGTTGTTTTATCATTATTGATCATACTAATACTAATAATATCAAAGTAGCAAATACACATTTCGACAATGAACTTAATTAAAACAGACTAGACATGTATATAATATTGCAACTACTGTAAATACTGAAAGACAGTCCGAAAGTGAAAATGTGTCAGAGCATGTAGGAAGTGGTGTGTGTGTGTGTGTGTGTGAGCGCGCGCAGATGGAAAGGTCACACAAACAGAGGTCATGGTCTCTTTCATCCGCGCGTCCCACTAAAGAATCATGTTGACTTATCATCCACAAATGTGTGTGTTCGCATGCACGCACACCCGCACAAGTCTGTGTATGAGCTAATGAGACTGCCAGTAGGCGTGTTAGGGAGTCAATATCAAGCGCACTTTATTTAATCTACATTGAGATGAAAATCAGTGTGATTGCCAGCGTTGTGTTAAGATGTTGTTCTCCTCATTAGGACACATTAATCAGAGAGGACTGACTTCTATTATATCACATTTATGCAGTTTGTCTTACATCTACAGCTGAAATGGGATGATTAACCAGAAAAACTGTTCCATAAACCGCTTTATATGAGAGACGGAGTCAGATAAAGCTGCAAATGGTGCAGAAAACAGTGGATTAAAAGAAAAATGGTTTAAGATTAAACTGATTACATGCAGAAGCTAATTTGTACATTAAACCACAAGCATACAGTAAGAACCCTATTTGGAAGCACAATATTTTTTTAGGGAGAAACTTGCAGCAGAAGGTTTTAAAGGGCAGACACACAAAGAAGTCCAGCTTCGTGCACGGAATCTGCAGAAACCTTTGGGACCACAGCACGTCGCCAGCACGCAGTCTGCAATGCAAAGGCTGTTGGTCATGTGACGGGAGCACTGGAGTCAATCCTGTCCATGAAAACACGGGGGCAGAGAAACGGTCGTTTCACTTTTTGTTGGTGTTTTTCACAGGGTACGACAACACATCTGCAGGATTGGCTGCGAGCCAAACAGATAGACATTCTCTGGACACTCCATCACCATGGAGACAGGGTACGGACCGGGAGGTGAGCAATAACACAGGCAGGGAAAATGCACAGTGGTGAAAGTCAGATTTAAAAAAAAAAGTAAATCAAGATCAACACATGGACAGGATGAAAGAGGTTGAAAGAGAGAGGACGGGAACAGACAATCGTTCAGTGACTAGTTGTCAGAATAGGTTTCAGTGTGACAAATAAAGTCAATTATATGGAACGAGAAATCAGATACCGGAAAATTGGAAAAAACACAAACACTAACTTAAATTTAATTCAATAGTCACATTGGAAAACCAGCTCAGAGAGAATTTGACATAAGTCAATCTGATCTGATTGGAAAAGCTGCTGTTGATATGTACTTTTTTTCTCTCCATTTGAACTGTTCCTATAAAAGTCATATATGTTACTATTATGAACATGATGATTTCGACCGCATTCAAAAATGACAGCCTGGATGCATAGTTTAATAATTTAACTCTATTTAAAGTCAGACACTTCCATGAAGTTTAAATTAAAACGAAGAAATTAAAAGTATAAAAAAAAAAAGAAATGAAAATTAATATCAATTTGAATGTCCTTAGTAATAGAAGAAACACATGTCATTATTTATGTATGAATTTATGAAAAGAAAACTATATGTCACTCTGTTTTATATGCAAAAACAAATTGACAAAACACATACACACACAATTACGTCTCTTCATGACAACAACTGACAGGACAAAACAAACGGTGTCAAGTCTGCATGAAGATCTGACCCACATTTTCAAAAAGGAAATATTGATTCTGGTAAGTCCACCACACGCACGCTTTTGATGAATTAATTATGCATACACTATTCAAACATGACCTGCTCATGTTTAATTGCCTCCCCTCTGATCTCCATGGCAACAAAGGCTTCCAGCACAACGCGGCTTCCTTCCCACTGCCTTGTACAATCCGACTCGTTGCCCTCCCCTCGCTCTAATTTCCATCATTAACTCCGGATCAGATATTGAAAAAGAACAAGTAATGACCTCATTCATTTTTAATAACACTTAACTACGGGTGTCGTCTCACCACTAAACTCCAGCTCTTTGTCTTTACGATTAAAAGCTATGGTGTGTGACTGTAGTTACAGCTTCACTAACGTGTCTCTAAGGGGATTTTATTTAGTGGAAATAATAAGTCAATTTGACACAAAGGATTCATGAAGTGTCTCTTGTCTCTTGTGTATGACTCAAAACATGTTGTGTCGTTCTCTATTTGTTAGTACTGATGGTCCCGTTTCATATCTATTACACTGATCTGGTGAGACTGTTAATATATGAAACCACTGGAGAGCGTCACCGGCAGAGCGAAGCATCAGCGTAACTAAGTGAAGCATTTTACCTCAGAAAAGACCTTCAGTTTGTAAAACCTGTAGATTTATAGTGATGTGCGTTAGCTCTCAGAGAGTAAACATCTCAACAGCTGAACGAGTAAATTTGACACAGGAGTTGATTGTTAAAAACAAACACTGCTATACGACCCAGAGCCACTGAGACTGTGTGCGCCGCCATCTTGAATTAAAAAAATAGGACAGTAATAACTTTAATAAGTAATAACATAATATGTAACATACTGGGGAACTTACATACTTTTTCATCCAAGTGGATATATATATATATATATATATATATATATATATATATATATATATATATATATATATATATATATATATATATATATATATATATATATATATATATATATATATAAAAATATATATA
>CAAKHB010002926.1:171022-209232 GCA_901007665.1 Aeoliscus strigatus | reverse complement strand
CAGACACACAGACACACACACACACACACACACACACACACACACACACACACACACACACACACACACACACACACACACACACACACACACACACACACAGGTAGCTTATACAGACTTTCCCCAGTGTTCACCACCAGTCAATAGTTGGTACAGACTAATCCATAACTGCGGCAGTGGTGAGTGTCCAGCATGTGCCCACATGATGAGCACGGAGAAGTCAAGCAGCTTTACATTTGATCTACAAGAATTAGCTGGCTTCAGTTATCACACGCGTGTGTATATGCAGACATTTCTGGGCTTCACGGACAAATGCTGAAAATCTAGATGTGATATTCTGAACTAATCCACTTAAGTTCTCGTGAAAAACCACAAAGCTTTGATTTACTCGTGAACGGTTCATTCTGCTAAGAGTGGGTGAAGTGACAATCCCTGCTGATGACCTCGTACCCGATCAACTTGTTCGGTCTTTCATATCAGTTGCAGTGATACGACGGCACATGGGTTCGAACCCCGTGATGTCGCGAGGTCGTCTTAATTGGTGCGGAGCAGTAAATAACCCCCCCGAACATGCAGAGCGATGAGGTCTATGATGAAAAGCAGCATTTTGTCGGACCCCTTGTGCAATCCGCGGGAGTGGAACATGCCCCTTTGTCGGGGTGTAATAGAGTCCACGGCGGTGTCCGGCAGCGGGGGATCGCCGTGCCCTCTGTGAGTGTGATCCCAGCATGTCGCTGTGTGTTTCTACGTCTGTGCGGTTGTGTTAAAGCGCCGCCGCCTGCCTGTGTGATGGATGCCCCTCTTTGTGGCACAGGTTAGAAGGCATCTTTGATGGGATAGGCCGACCGTTCATCACTCACCCACCACCCCTTCCCTCCATCCCTACTCTTCTCCTCATTCTGGCTGTAAATGACGAATGACCTACACAAGAAATGTGCTCCCCGATATCTCGCCATTTTTTTCCGCGGCCACAAGCCTTTCTTCATCCTTTCATTTGATTGCTTCTTTTTCGCTCCCCACCTTTTTTCAACCCGCATCCCTTGTTATCCATCTCTCGGGGAAGGTTGTGTGTTTAATGATTGGCCAATGTTTTTCATTTAGTTTCAATCCATCGATGAGTTAGTTGCTGAACGAAGCCAAATACCTGGTACAGTTCAGATGAGAATGGTTTGAAGTTTCTCCTCTATGATTTGGAATGTGAACTAAATGGCAAGGAATGGAAAAGAGTACTAGCGAGTTTACCCAAAATAAGCTAATACACAGATTCTACTTTACCCCCTCTGGACTCCATAGCATCTAGGGTCTATTCCCTGTGAACCTCTGCTGGAAATGTGGAACAAAGGCAGGGACTTTCCTACATGTGCTATGGGAGTGCAGTTCGATAAGCCATTTTTGAAAATAATAGAACACCTGGGGAAGGCTCTGGACAGAGAGATTCCCGTCTTGCCTAGAGGGGGGAACACGGGACTGTTTCTTTACTACTTGTAGAGATAGTATAGCTGTGACAAACATTGCCATTTATGCTATGTTTATGTTCTTACTTGAGTGTAATAAAATAAAAACAGTTTCTCTTCCCAGTCTGACAGAGTTGGTTTATTAGCAACCCCTACAACCGATTTATTTAAGTCATCACAAAGAGACAATAGCAATCCCCAGAAGCAATAACTGGCAATAATTGATCTAAACAGAGCCTGAATGTCCTGAGTAGGTGCTGATTATCCGAGCACACATCCTCTATGATGTGTCAGTTGTTAAACATGTATCTCCGTTTGGCTGCAGGAAGTTTTGACCTGGTCTTTGTGTAGAACTTCTCCTTGTGCTGCTACTCATCCACTTATCCAACCAAAGGAGATGTTAAATGAAAAGTATTTGGGTCCAACATCACAATTCGTCATCACCAGTGATGCTACACTTTTATTTTATACAGAGGCGACAAGGAAAGGAGAAGAAAAGAAAAAAAAAGAAAAGTGGGATGGAGACGGGGCCGTCAGCAGCCTTGTTAACAGGGGTGACTTGATAAATGGAGTAATTCATCATCAATTTCCTTGGCACAGCACTACGGAGGCAAATTCTCCAGTCTTCTGGCATGGGGAGGAGGGCGCCCTGTCCTCCATGATTAATTTGAATATACACAGCTACATCAACATTAATGCTGATTGCTGATTAAGTTCAGATCCATTATACTCCCCCGACTGAGATACCCCACCCGCTGCGGTCCTCATGTACTTCTCTCCATCAACTAGTCATTATCCTTTTGTCTCATTTTCTCTATCCAAATCTTAAATCTTCATGTAGCCTTCCAAAGGGGATTGTTATGAGTGTTTGCTGGCATCAGATGTGAAAAAGGTCGACTAAGTACGCAGCACATTCTGCACGCTAATAACGCCTCAGTCAGTAAGCCACAGTATTCTTCATTACATATTCTCTGAGTCCTTTTAATCCCTGGTTGGCAGACATTGTGTTTATCTTCCAAATAACTGAAATGGAAGATTTAGGTGGCGTTCATGCAAGAGGTAGCCTCTTGTATGAACAAAAGTAAATGTTCCAGTTTGCCCTGGATTAGATCTTGTACTCTGGACCCTCAATCCTGTCTGCAACAAAAAAAACACACACCCTATAAAGAATTATTCATCATCAATAAGCCGTATCTTTTGCTCCAAGCACAAAAGGGGACCTTGATCTGAAGCAAAGTTTTTTTTTTTCCCTTTTATCCAAAACCCAGATTAGAGTTATTGAATTCATTGTTTGAATCTATTGAAAACAAAGTCCCATTTCCCATTGAAAAGCCCAGAGGAGAGTGACCTGAGTTCCACTGGTAGTAACGCAGAGAACTGCCCCTGACAGACGTTGACAAGTGGACAAATCCAACATGTTAATTGTGGACTTGCGAGAGGAGTCAGTGACCTACCTCTCACACCTGGATAACATCTGATTGGCTCATTACCTCCCATGTAAACCCCCTCCTGCCATGATGCCGTACCTTAACCTACACAGACTCAGCCGTATGGTTAAAATATAACCACTAACTGTGTTCTGTTTAATTTACACGTTCGGTCATGTTGAAATACACGGAGAAACGGTCGAAGCAGGAATTGATGACCCGTCTCCTGTGGCTAAGTCCAGTCCTGTATCGACATGGGCCAGCTACAATTGGAGTTAATCAAAAGCCAGGACCACTCAGGCGTACGAGCCCTTAGAGCTGGTCCTCATTTCAGAAGGGTTGGCCGGGGAGGAGGTCTTACAGAGGCGGTTCATTTTGTGCCAAAATATCGCCGCTCTCACAGTCTACACAGTCCCACAGGTGATCCCTGCTTGTCTTTGCCTCGCCATTACCTTTTATTTCCATCGCTAGATCACAGTGTCTTGCTGTAAATCCCTCCTCCTCCATCTCCTCCATTTTAAATATTGTCGTACATCATCTTCAACACGAGACATTAAAAGTGCATCCTCCAAAGCAGCGACAGCGACTGTTAATAGTGAGGCGAGTCTGAGCAGCTACTTAAATCAACCAAGAAGCCGGGGGAATGTGGCAGCTAACTACTGATCACTACGGCCAAGACAGGATCTCTCTCCACGACTGGAGCTCCTACAGGTTCTTAATCCCCCACCTTAGCCTACCCTGTGACAGCCGGAATGTTTCTGTGCATAAGAATTACTGCTCGACTCTGCTTCATGCTGCTGCGGCGACAGACAACTCATATAGGGGTTTCAAGGCAAAGACAAGTGGGTATGGAGACGTACTCAGGTCAGGGTAATTTGGAGAATCTTCCTAGAGAGAACCTCTTCTCACATGTGCAGGCATGTATGGTGTATATGCCCAAAGACACACACACACACTCCTCTTCAACTTGTGGATACTGTTGCAATCAGAGATCCACATTACTGTCTAAGTGCCTGGAAACCCAGGGTAGAGAATCAGCCAGAGAGCCCCAGACGACTTTAACTCAGTCGCCATGACAATGGCAGAGTCAAGATACAGTATGTCCTTAGTGCTAATGAGCTGCATGGGCTGACATGAGGGGTAATGAGGAGGTTTGCAGGAACAGGAGCATGTGCCGAGAGTCAGTCGGCATACATCCAAAGCACTAATGAACACAAGCACACACGTTCTGTTTTATACATCTAGTCATTATTTTAAACATAGCTGCAAGGGCAAGCAGCGCCCACAATGCTTTGACGAAGAGGGAGGCTAGAGTCATCAAATCCATCGGGACTTTACAATCATAAATCAAGTGTCCAGCTCAAAGTTAGGAGCATGAACGCATTTCCGATGTTGACCCGTTGGTGACGCCAGAGCACCTCAAACAGGTTTTACTCTGTAAAAACAGTAACAGACGCCTACAGGTGTGGCACATTCACACCGGTTTAATGACCTCCATACACTCTGGGGGTCATCGAAAAGGAAGAGGATGAAAAAGTAGAAACACACTGGGGGAGAATTCATTAAATTTTAAAATGAAAGGCCTTTTTTATAGCAGTTCAAAGCAATCAGTGCACTTGCTCTTTAACTTAAATCATCCCCATATTATAATCCTGCACATAATAAATCATGCATGTTCTCACACGTACTCCGCAAACATTGTGACTTGATTAAAATTCACTACATATACTGTAAATGGCAGCTTGCGGCTTTGGCCTTTACACAGCAGAATAAATGTCCTGTCATTATGGACCCGTGTGTCAGGAGCTGGACGTGGGTGTTAAACTTTCACTCGTGTGTGCAGACCATATCCTCCAAAAGTCTGTTTCAAAGACAAGTGCGAGCCGGGAAGCATCAGCATTTTGTCTCATTTATTTGCTGGATAACACTTTTCTTTCATTCCTCCCATGTGTGCTGAAGAGCCACCACAAGGAATTGAAATTAGTCTAGACAGAGTCTCCCTTTGATTTATTGAAGAGCCGGGGATTCACCGCATTCAAACACGAACTTGCAGGAGGCTGAACTAATAATGAGAGCGATGTACAACACTCTGCAGTTCAGCTGTCACAAAGCAGAATAGTATCTGGGAGGCTTAGTGAGAGCGTTAAAAAAAAAAAAAAAGAAAAAGGCCTGCGGAGCTATTGAGTTGTAACAGATGACTGACGAAGTCAAGTCAAGGCGAGACGTCCGAACACTGAGTTACAGATTTAAATCAGGATGCACCAACAAGAGCTCTGGTACGAGGGTCTGACAGTTAAAAATCAACACAGATTTAATTACAAAGTCTTAAAACAGAATTCCAAAGCTTCCACAGAGGACATCAATCAACTCTATCAGCCTGGGAATGACAAATATTTCATCATCAGTAGCGATTATCCCGACCCTCCTCCTGCTCAGGAAATGAATAATAGACACCAGTGTGTTTAACTTGGCGCATAAAAATATCCCATCAATTCCAAATGATCCCACAGAGAATGCAGGACTGAATTTAGCCACTGAGAATGCTGATCAAGTCAAGCAAATAATAACAGACGTCTGAACATATTCTCACCGTGGTTCTCGCTCCGGCTGAATACAAGCGTCAACACAGGATCAACAATGGAAGGAGGCTTTTCGCATGTTAAGTTTCAGGCTGGACGCGGCCATGCAGATATAAAGTGACAGCCATGGTCCGCGATATCAGCTCTCCATTAGCACTTCATCACTGCGTGTCTGAATCCACGGGCGGCTTCTTAACAGCTATTCACTACATTTGTAAAGAGAGCAAAAGCTAAAATTTGAGATTCTGCTGCAGGCTGGTGTATAATGACTGCATTCACACACATATTTCAGGTGTATTTTTGCAGGATACCTCACTTGGCAGATCATTCATATGCAGCGCGGTGTGAGTATGCATACTCACAGATATGAATTAGACCCCTGGCAGCTCTGCTCGAGAAAACGTAGGCATTAAGTGCCTTAATCAAAGGTAGCTCGGAGGGGCGTTCATCCACGATTCCTCCATTTTTGCACAGCAGGCCGTGTTGTGAACGTCTAGTTTTGTCAAACATAGGACCTGGACTGTGCATATCAGGGATGAAATGTCATCAGTGATGTGTTGTTGTATTCCCAGTAGAGTTAATTTAATCAGATATGCACCTACAGCCTTAAGCTGCTCTCTTGACCCCCCACCCCCCACCCCACCAAACCAGCGGAGACAAAGCTGCTTGAAAACACTCATCCATCTGTCCACCCACACAAGCATCCTACCTGTTCTCTTACCAGGCAATTAACCCATTTCATGGCCATTTGTTCCATGCCCGATGGGTCTCTGTTACCCTTCAACAAGTCATTTTTGTAAAACAGTGTTTATTCTATCTGATTTCGCTCATTACACCTTTCATGACATCAGAACATATGATACAATATTAAGATTATTATTATACTATAGCATGTCATATCATATATTATTGTTTTTATTATTATTATAATTGTATCGCAACTCTTTGAGTTCCTCTTACTAAAACCAGAAATCTGCTATTGCAAGTTATATTTAAAAAGGACTATAAAGGATTATTGAAGGTTTTCCTCACTTGTGCACTAAGTGTCATGAGGCTTCATACTGTTATTGGGAATCGGGGCTATAGGAAAAAAAAGATGTAGCTTTAAAGGGAAACTAAAAGGAGAAATGATGATGCTACATAACAGCAAGTGTCCTTGACTGCTCATTTGCTCTGAGAAGATCTACCTGATCTACCGCCTGTTGATTGGCAAAGCAGCAGAGCAGATTCATCAGATGTTTCATGGCATCTCTGGACGTTTTGATGTAAGTGGCGCCCAGAGTGAAGCCTCATTAGTCCAGAAGCTGCAACACATGCAGGCAGATAACTACACATGAACGCACCGATGCCCACACAAACACTCAGACTCTGGTTGCATTTAGACAACAGTCCAATAGAACTGAACGCAAAACGCACGGATCATGTGGGTCAGGCTGGCGGAGAAACGGCGTGGAAAGATGTTAAACTCAGCGGGAACCTTGTTGAGCTGAGCCAAAGAGCCAAAGAGGCAGCTGCGAGGTGCGAGGCAGGCCACTGTCCCTGATGGTCGGCCATTTGTGAGTGTGTGTGTATTCAAACTGACCCGTTCTCGTCGTGACAAAAGTGGGCCAACAGTCTGTCACTGTCGAGCTGAGCGTGTGTCAAGTGTTGCCATGGTGCCGCCCGCTGTAGGTGGAGCAGCCAGTGAATACGGAGCTCTGTGGTCACCATCTGCTATTTGAATTTTTCAATCTATGTCACAAAACATACCAGAGATGGAAATGACTGGCGGTTCATTTCCATCTCAGCCCCATTATTACCCACCGAGGATTGAAACGACGGAATGTTTGTCGTAAACAGCTTGAACATCTGTATGTCTCCAACCAGGATCGCGAATTAAAGGGTTGATAAGGAGCATTTCTGGGATAAACACCGGCCTCCCACCCACAGAAAACAAACAACAAACTCCAGTATGGAGTGGAACATGAGGAGGATGTTGACATTGTCCCTCGCCATCAGAAGAATACGGAGTCAGAAAGCCTGCGCTGGCAACAATCACTGCCAGAGTGGCTCAAATCATAACACTATTGTTTGTCCAAATCCACAATCAGAGCTGCATTGTCAAAGGCCTTGTTGTCGGGTGGAGAAAAAAAGCTTGTTTCTGCCCCAACACAATCAAAAGCTTTTGGCCGGCAAAGCACACGAAGCTTTTCTGTGGACGACGGCGACAGAATCCATCTGAGGTGGCCTTGAGCTGCTCGCTCAGGGTTGTTCACACTAACTTGAAGGCGATGGCTGTCTTTAAAAAAAAAAAAAAAGGAGCTGTGCATAGTAAAGGATGTGTCCATGAAAGATAAATTGATACACAGAGGTTCGCAAAGGAAAGTAGAAAGGTGTGCCGAGGCCATGCACATGTCATCATTTGAAAAGTAAACACATTGTTTTGCACCAGGGCTGGCAAAGGTTTCAGGGAAATATTCTGCAATGGACTTAATTTACGCTACGAAAAACAGGCAGTAGTGGTGTGAGTACTCAGGTCAGAGTACTCACATGTCCAACAGCCGTTTGTTGACCGTAGCAGCCTTCAGTCACATTGTGCAACTAATGTTTATTCATAGTACGAAACCGTGCATCTCATTTCATACAACTGAACCGTGTATGCATGTCAATCAGAAGACAAGTGAAGTAAATGTGGCTTTGATTTGACATGGACCTAAATGGGCCTCAGCACTGAGGAGACATGAACAAATCGTCGCAGACGTTTGCAAAAATGTTGTACGCAAAATGTTCAAGAAAAGGTTCATTGGTTTTCTGTCACGTTTGAATAAAAGCAACAGGCTACGATCAGGTCAGCGCAACTTGGGTTCACGTTTCAGCACACATCATCAAAATAGCCGCAGTTACAGGAAAATTAATATTCATGAACAGCTGGAGGCCAGTTATCGTAAGGACATCTGATTTGTTTGGTAAAAAAACAATGCAAATGTTACATCTGAGAGCGATCAGCTGACGCCTCTGTCATCCACCTCTGAGACTCTGAGAAGAGGTGACACGTGAGAGAAGAAACAACACAGAACAGAAGACGCTGGTGTGAATTCTTCAATTTATCACCTCGCCCAGCTTTGTTTCCCAGCTTGATATTTGTATTTCTTTGATGCTCCTGTCAAAGTGTGCGTAAAGACAAAGCGCTTTCGCTGGGAACGAAGGTGACGTACTTTTTATGTATTATTTCTCTACCTCTGATGTTCAAACCCACACATATTCACATTGGCTTCCATTTCAACGTGTACACAACTTGCAAAGTGCATTTTTGATGTCTGAAGGAAAAAAAAAAAAACATGACCAGCATCTTCAAGATGTATTTGTCTGCCTGCAGTGAAAAGGAAAGCAGGCCTGCTGTTATTCCCAATCAGAGTGGCGGCTTTCAATTCAGCCTCTCCACAGCCGGGCTGATTACGACCTGTTTGTCATGGTGATTGCATAGAAAAGGAACAACGGGATGCAAAGCGGAGGCAGAAACAACAGGTGGAGAAGTTGTTTGGAACAAAAACAGCGTGCTTCTTTTGCCATTAGACGTAGTCATTGATTTATCACTTGGAAATGTTATCCTCCATGACAAATCTCATCCAAGACTCATCCAAGAAATAGTCTGAACCCTCCATATCGCAAACGTGACATGTTTGGAAACGAATGTAGTTGGATATTACTGTGTCATCAGTCTTTGTGCTGATTTTACATGATGGCGGTTACATGCAAACGTTCTCTCTCTCGGTTCAACCACAAGTTCTTGTCCCAGTAACTTCAGTGTTGGCATTTGGCATTTGTCCCTTTCACATGACTTTATCTTATCATTGATTCATTGCCAACACATTGTGCTGCTTGTGCTTTCGATGTGTTTTTTAGGTCTTCTTCCAGTTTGCACTCTGGCACTACTGTGCCTGTGTGGCAAAACTGTGATGGAAGTCTCTGAATGTTTCACCCCAAAACAAGCCGGTGAAAATGGGCCACTGCAGCGACCCAGTAGCTGTCAAACTCAGCTCGACCAGGGCTGATTAGCTTCAGTGGAGATATAAAGTGACACAAATGGGGTCTGGGCGACCTCCACGTCTGCTGCAAACGACGTGTTTGGTCACGTGATCTCCAGACTGAGTCCTGCCTGCCTGTGGACGTTTTGCCACAAGATTTGAGGAGGTGTTCAACAATATATCTTTCTTGTGGGAAAAGCAGCAGCTGCAGCTGCAGCAGCAGCAGCAGCAGCAGCAGCAGCAGCAGCAGCAGCAGCGTGCTCCATGAATACACTGGTTTCACAGCAGTAATAGTGTATATATTCTATCACAGTAAATCAATTTGTCGAACCAGAGTCACCAGCCCATCTTTTACATCTGTCTGCATCTCTCACATTAAACCATCAGTGCATTATTAAATTCCGTCTGCACACATTTAGCCTTAAAAAAAAAAAAAAAAAGAAAGAAAGAAAAAGAAATCGAAATTCATGCAAATTACAGAGGAAATGTGAACACCAAATTTAATTTTGCACACCTGAAAGTGAGGATAAATGCTCCCGGATTTATACTGCATGAGCTAAAAGGAGCTGGAAACGAGGCTTTGCAGGTTCAGCAGATGTGTCTCATCAAAAAAAAAGTCTCACAGATCCCACAGTGATGAAGACCTCGTGTGAGTATTCTGGAAGGTCATCCACTCTGATGACCATTAAACTGGGTTACACTGCGAAGGCACTTTGTCACCAAGGTCCCTGTGAATCAGACCCGTCGTCATTGACACCCTCAGATATTTATCAAAGGTTCTGTGTGTCCCTGGGAGAGGACTCATACCGGTAGAGGTCAACCACAGTGTGCTGTGTAACTGCAACAGATACACCTTCAATACCGAGAACTAAACCAAATAAAATAAACTTATACTATATACAAAGGTAAAACTGACATTTTATACATTGCAACCGATGTAACCAATGTCCCTCTTCTTCCTCGATCATTCTATTGCTGGCGACTGAAAGGAAACAGGCACATAAACACCTGTCAGCACGCGGCATCACATCTTCACCTGTTTCCAATTCCAGTCAAGGCGATGACGGGGCCGAGGCCAAACGGAGCGACACCTCTGTCAGCGGCTGTCAGCGCTTTAATAACCGTCAGAGATTCTCCTGTTCTCTCTCTGAAATGCACGTACATTTTTTACATTTTCATTTCTGTGGCTTCGCTTACGATCTGCCCCGCGCTCCCTCCCCATCTCGGTGCCGCTCACACTCCTCTGCTGGTGTCTTTTAAGTCATCCTAATCTTACAACATCAGCTCTGTAATGTGCCTCATTATGAGCGGTAGCAACGGCAATCACAGATATAAACCCATGCTCTCCTCAAGCCCTCATCTCCCTTAAATCCTCTTTAATTCAAGCCTCCATTAATAAGACTCCTTGCGGTTCAGTTCAATCGCACTTGATGGCTGCACACTGCTCCTGTTCTGTCATCCGCCTCCTTTATGCCGAACTATAAGGTGACTAATTCTAATGATGTGACTCATGCATGCAGATAAACCAACCAACCAACACAAACCAACCAAACAAACAAGCAAACGAAACGAAAAATCCCAGCGGTGACAATGGCCTGAGCTATTTTTGGTGTTTTGCAGACTGTTTAACCACATTTTAATTAAATTATCATGTGGGTTTTAGCACCCACAGTCTTCCATATGGCTCATTCCCCCATGTGACAAAAGGAAAATAAACTGTGTGTGTGTGTGTGTGTGCACACGTGCCTTTGGCTTGCTACGCTAACATCCTTCCTCACAAACAGCAAACGTGTTAGCAGTCAGAAAATGCTGAGATAGATTAAAGCTGCTGACAGACTGTGAGCGGAGCCGACTTCACGAGGAATGTCCGCACTCATCACATGCTTCGATAGTTTCCTGTGAATTTTCTGCGAAAACCTACATTTCCCACAATCCTTTTTGCATCGTTTCCATTTTTCTGCCACGACGTCCGCTTTGAGTCCATGCAGACCTCTGTGGACTCCGCTCCAAGTAAGTTCCGCCCTAGTATGTTTAGGCCTTCCGGCGATGACAAGAAAGACCAGGTGACAAACAGCGACAGTGATGAGATGCTACATGGGGTCAAACTTACGTACAGCAACTTTAAGTCACACTGGGATGAATATCAGGCTATGGGCAATGAAATATGGAAATATCAATGTCACAGGTTTTGAAAAGCAGCTAATCATTTGAAGCACCTCATCCGCGGTCGTGCAACAGCCTTGAAAAAAAAAAAAAAGAAAAAGAAAAGAACGAGGAGCCACAAAGGAGCTGAGAGGAGGAGAAGTGTTGCGTAACCGTCTCGTCTCCATTAATTACCTCTGAGCAGTCAAATGAGAGGCAGCTAAATAAATAGTACACGAAATAAACTCATTTATTCTGTCAGACACATGCCGGTGTGTGTGTGTGTATGTGTGTGTGTGTGTGTGAGAGAGAGAGAGAGAGAGACTGTTCTTCAAATGCAGCTAAACACATCGATGTTCTCTGATAGTTCAGATGAATGAATTCATTTTGGAATCTATTTAAGATCTTTCTATGTTTTACACAATCTTTTTTTTTTTTTTTTAACTTGTTGCTCGGAGGTGTTTCTCCAGATGCATCCATACACACACACACACACACACACACACACACACAACGCAGATGAAGAACAGGAAGGAGACAATGGAATGCAATTACTGTGTGCGACTTCCCAACGCAGTGCAAAAAATGAAAAAAAAAAAAAAACTCTGAGAGTGTGTGTGCGCGCACGACATTGGCGCTGGCGGGATGACGCACGTTCATGATGTCATCTGTCCTTTGGAACAGATTGGATATAATTGGTCGAGCGTTTCACAGCCGCATGTCTATTTTTTAACGAGCACATCTATCCGGCACACACATAGATGTGCACGCACACACACACACACACACACGTTCACAGCTGTTCTTGTAAAAAGTCAGTCATCTGTGCCACAGGCTATACTTAATATACTTCAGTTCCCTCAGTGAAGTACACAGAATGTTGTGTGATTCATTGCAAACTGCACGAGGACTCTTCCGTGGCGCTGCAGGAAATACGAACCCAAATGGTGTCAGGAGTTTTAGGGGCAATCATAAATAACTATACATGACTCAAATAATCCATCTTTTATGTGTAATGTGTATAAATATGAAACAAAGCTCCTCCTTCGTGACTAAAGATGAGGGGACACGTCTAATGATTGATCTTAAATTATAATCTGGAGCACTTTGATGATGGATCACTTGTTTTTTCATTTCAGAGACGGTTCAGGCGACGATTTAAAAACCAACTCTTTTGTCATGTCTCAACCTCCAAATCAAGTCATTTTAGTGTGTGTCCCCCGAGTGTTTCACAAAGGTGAGAACAGATGATCTCTGACCAAGTATGGGGCTGAGAAAAATATACAGCCTGTAAAACAGAAGAAAACACAAATGTTTCCAGCTATGTTAACACAATCGGTGGAAGGAGACCACTGACCTGATGGTGTTTGTTGTGTGATTGGTATGAGAGACCTGGAATCAAATCAGGAGTCCAGCAGGTTTCTGGTGCTTTGCCAAATAAATAAGCCAATTTGAGAAGCAGCTGGTTTCTGTCCTATTAACTGACGTGTGGATATATTTTGAAGCGCTGCACTGATCGTTTCGACTTCCTGGATGACAACATTTGTCAGCTTCCATTACATAGGAAGGAGTAATGATTATTCAAGCAGGCGGTGAAAAGCCTCTCTGGGGGCTGTAGTTGGGGGTGCTGCTGAAATCATGTTAGATACATAGATAGATGGAGTCACATGATAGTAAATGTGTGTAACCAAACGTTCACAGGGTGGACAGCTTTGACTCTGGACACACACTACGAGTGTGCAGCGACATGCAGCGCAGTCCGCCCCCCAAACAAACCCTGCATTCTCTCCCTCTGCAGACATTAGCAGCGCCGATCACGCGCTGGGTCCTCCATCCCACGTTTATCAGCTCTGAGTACCACCTCTCTGGATGTGCTTGGGCACAGGAGAACCAGGGAGGAGAAGGAGCTATGTTTGATATCAATTCCCTCGCTACACTCTGCTTCTCTTTGGCTTTTGTAAAATAGAACCACGCTGGCAACAGAAAGATCACAGAGGACCTGAAGCTTTCATTCAACTCACAGCTGAGTTAAATTTGTTGCGGAAAAATATCCCCACGACTCACTTTTTCCCCTGGATGAGCTACATTATACATCCCTACTATGGTCCAGAAGATTTTATGATACTTGAGAGCTGGATAACACAACAACTAGCTTCAATATCGTATTTCTGCTTGACGGGAAGCTGCCGCAGAAAATACAGCCGCAGAAAATACAGCCGCACCACAAATACGTCTGCGTCTGGCCGACAACACGTGCCGTGAACCTGCCGTTGCAAAGGTGAAGAACAGATGTGAGAACGTTGGACCTCATGACACAGCACAACTACTCAAAAGTGAAAAAAAAAAGTGTGATACTGTGCAGAAACAAGCAACATCACACAACCCGTCTTCCCTTTGGGTGGGATTGGATGGATCTGCTGTATTTTCCTATGGAGGAACACTGAACCAGTGTCTGCAGTTTCTAATGTCATACAAGTTCAACTTCAGCTGCTTTTGTGTGTGTGTGTGTGTGTCAGACAGGTTGATTCATGGACCTCATACCTCCGATTGGGCTGCCTATCGATCAGACTGCTTGCGGGCCGCTCTGGACTCGGACTGAGGAACAACACAGCAGTTATCGCTAACAGATACACATGAGCTGTGACAGGTCTGAGGTCCGGCCGGCGTCAGGGTGGCCCGCGCTGACGCCCGTCGGTCCTGCTGTTCAATAGGTCAGACTGAATTATCAGACAGGAAATGTGACAGAGGTCGCCTGGAGGCCGACGATCTACATCTGTGAAGGCCTTTTCCTCAAAAGACGTCAGAACAACAGATAGACGGAGGTGTTTCTGTGGCAGACTGAATCCACATGGTCAAACTGCTGGACCGGTGCTTTCTGCCAGAGAGCTGACAAAGCTGCTGAATGTCCTCGCTCTCCAGTAGAAAACTCCATCATACAAGATCTCTGTCAGGAACGTCGTCATTTCGCATCTCTTTCAAGGATTTCCTACTCAAACTTATGGTCTAACAACACCCACGGGCAGATTTTTGGACTTTTTTTTTTTTAAGTGAAAATGTGCTTGTGTAAAAACAACTTTTTCAGGTGATGCATCAAAGAGATTTTATGACTTAAGACATTTTGAGTACACGGGACAGATCGTAGCCTTATCCAAGTAGAATTGCCACACAGCTCTACTGTACATCCCGGTGCCCTCTACAGGCTGAAACACAGCTACTGCACTTAAATGACGCTATTGCCGGCAGCTAGGAACTGTCCACTTCACCCCAGTATTAAAATACTGAGTTAATATATACGAATCATTTGGGCTAAAAGAATCATCTCCGCACAATTTTGCTGCATAATAACGACCAAATGAATTCACAGCTGGTTGTACAGCACAAAGACCCGTAGTAGCACATCGTTTCCTACAGTGGTTCCACGTCTCATGTAACCTCATGGAAACAGGCTCCTACTCCGTCCAGCGCCGTGTTCTTTTTCCCCGTTTCTCTGCTGTAAGTGTCATAAATAATCTTTTAATGTATGTCTGTGTGGTAGGAAAAGTGCAGAATCAGATTCTGCATGATCACAGGTCAGGTCCAACCTGTGCTGTGGCAATATATAACCTGATAGGCACCGCGGAGAAGCAGCAAGATTGTGTTGGTGGAGAAGCTAAAATGTGCCAGAAGCTCCATCTTTGTCATAATGATGTATGAAGTACCGGTTTTACACATCTATCTCTCTCTCTCACACACACACACACACTAGTTTATGCTGCTTAACGCCAATGTGTGAACTGCAAACACATGTTGTGTATTTACACGTGGTGCGACAGAAGTGTCAGTTGACTTTTCATTGCTCTCAGTCTCTCCTGAAACATTTGTCACGTACAACCGATCAGAGGCGCCATCGCTGTGATATCCTCCATTGTTCCTGTGCGTTTTCAGGGTTTGAGCGGTTTCATGTGGCGTCACTATGACGACCAGCTCCTCTGAGCTGATAACGTGCAGCAGGGGAAAGCGACTGCTGGTATTAGATACAGTCCACATGGAATTGCTATACGTCTATTGGTGGACTTGATTAGTATTTTTCTGGCTAATTCTATTTGTTTGTAATTGTGAATGGCAATTTACCATAGTATTTACTGAATAGATTTAGAGACTGGTCAATTCTCATTACCTCAATGTTCATATATTTTATTACACTACTACTGTATTTCTTATATTTATGTTGTTAGACACATTTCGGCATCTTATACCTTATTTTTTATATTGTATTTTTTCGTTGTACTTTATATTACAGTCTGTCTTAGATTCTATAACGACTGGATTTTCCCAATAAAGGCTTGATGAATGATCTTGATCTTGTGAAGGTGCAGACGGTAGATGTTCACTCTCTGTCAGGTGAACTCAGGGAAGTGTTGAGTAGTCTAACTACACACTGTAGGCTGGACCCTCATCACACACTTTATTCAAACGAATAAAACGTCAACCAAGTATGACGGGACGGGGCTTCGCCAAGAACAACACTAGTCAAACTGCGCCGTCATTGTGGAAGGTGCGAGAGCAAAATGAAAACAGTAGAAGAAGGGAAGCTGTGGCGTTATCATATGTAATAACAGCCATGATACAGCCACCACGGGCACACTGAGAGACTCCAATTCCATCAAAAGAAAATCAACAGCAACACGGACACTGACAAGGCCGTGGAAATTATGCAAATCTGTCACCCTGTGGTGATGCTGCTTATCTCCTCTTTGCAGTGTGCACTCGCAGCTTCATATAGAGGAGGGAAGGAGTAAATGTAATCAAGTTAGAGAATGGATGTAGTCAATAGAAGGTCATAACAGTAAACGTGCACGAATGCGTACGGACGTGATGGCCCTCGGCAGGACCTGGCACCAGCTGCTGGTAATAAGACGCGTCTGTGACTGAAGGCCTGCTCTCGGCTCCGGAGCTGAAGGCGACGGCGGCCATCTTGTCCGACTGTCGTCCTGGGTTCTGCTGCTGCCAGCACTGCCACTGCCACAGCACTGCCACTGCCACCACTAGCCATCTCCACTTCCCGGAGTCCCATCCCCCGAACCCATCTGCTATGAGACGAGGGCTGTCGGCTAATCGATCAGTTGATTAGTCACGATCGTCTTCCTTATGTTGAAGCACCTACTTCTGTTTAACTGTCTAAATCTTCACACCTGTAAACTTCTTCCATGATTTTGTGGCTGACAGATGTACGACACCAACATTTTATGTCATTAGTGGTCGGTGTGTGATTACAAAAACAACACGACGCATCGACGAACTTTTGTTGTTGACGTCGTCGTTGCGGCCCTATATAAGACTCCTGTGGTTGTTCAAAATGCTGTGAGGCATCCCTGGAGTTTACTCCCTGCTCACCCCATGACTCAAAGTAGGTTATTGTCTCTACGACGACTGACTGTTTTATTGTTATTTTAACATTTATAATCTTTTCCAAGTGTACCTCAGAGCCGAAAGCGCCCCCTAATGGACAAAATGAAGCACTAACAATCACACAATATGTGCAGTTGCAGCTAAAGAAAACGCACTTAAATGCATTTAAATTCGATATCTCAAAGTTTGGTTCCATTTTTTGTGAAACTTCTTCACAGTCACACCGCAAACTTGATCTGCTGCCAAACTCGTTCCTGTTCCAGCCCCACCTGCCTCAAACAAGACTTCTCACCGAGTTTCCCTCAGTCTGCTTTGCAGATGTAGGTTTTCTCTGTATTTGACACCCAAAAGGATCCCTCACACTCTTCAAACTCACCGAAATGCATTTCTGCTTCCACTTCCACATTAATTCTTTCACCAACAGATAAAAAAAAAGCCATTAGTGGCAAATTTGACGGCACATAAGTTTGTGGTGGTTTGATGTTGCAGCGAGATGGAAGCGATCAAGTTGTGTTGTTTGACTGAGGGGACTCAAACGTACGCGCTGGTGTTCGGTCCGACTTCCCTTTGATTTGAGGATTAGAGCTGCCGACTGCTCGCTGCTGTCTGAGGCTAATGGGGCCGGATGCCGTTAATCTTCATACGCTGGCACCAATGTGCGTCTCGCACTGATCTCATCGCTTATTCCTTGTGTGTTGCCCGCTCACCCTGCTCGGCTGAATACGCACACTGAACGATCAACACGCACATCATTTCCAACAAACCTATGCTGGTTCTCTGCAGCCACAACGGTTTAAGATGAGAAACATGACAACGAGGAATGAAAGGTGGGTTTGACTGATCCTCTGTCAGCCCACAAAGGAAGGTGCAGTCACTCAGCAACATCGATATTATAGACGATAAACGGCCGTTAGTGTTAATTGTGTTATTTCTAAACCACAGTAGATCACAGTGGATCTGCAGGTGGATCCACGGTCACCTTGTTCTCTGTGATGCAGCCGGCCGGTTTCCATCGTACCTGGAGCGGTTTCATGACTCTTCACTGATCGGGTTAATCACAGAGCTGGGGAGTTCCTATCACAGTCACAATGTTATAACGCACTCTGTCGTCGTCTTTTCATAAAGCGTCTAGTTTTACACATGTTCAGCCCATGACGTTTACTTCTGGTGGAGATGCAGATACAGAATCGTTCTGACGACACATGAACGACCTGGTCTCGTATTCATCGGCCTCCATGTGAGATGTGTATCCGTTTTTTTCCTGTTTATACGTGGTGAGACCGTTCACTTCATCACATGAAGGATAGTTAACGTGATTTAGCTGAAGGAAATTTACCTGATACCCTAAGAAGTAATGATGTGTCTGTGTCGTCACTACGCTTTGGATTTAGGTGTCGGCCATTTTGATCTGCTCCTCTGTGACTGCTTATCACCCAGCTGGCTTCACTTCTGGGAGATAATGGAGCTTTTTCTTTTTAATATCTCGGATTGCGTGTTGTTGGCGGAGGAATAAGACTTGTTCAATTACGTACCCCGGCTGCTGCTATCAATAAGAACATTGCTTCAGTGTGCAGCATTTTAATGATCCAGGTGATGAAAGGAATTCATGAACTAGAGAAGTTATGAACCATTTCAGAGCTCACAGCGGGGCTGTTCCTTCACAACCGTGTTAGCGACGACTAAAGCGGCTTAAAAAACGAAATGAATTCACAACTGTTTGGGAACACATAATGCCAGACTATGTCCGTTAAAAAAAAAAACAGAAAAAAAAAGGAACGGCGCATTAAAACAAATAGCTGCAGGCTTCAGCACATTGTGTGAGGTTTAAAAAAAAAAAGACAAAAAAGCCCAATCCCTCATTTTATCTTCCAAATTTTGGATATGGAAGCAGAGTGGGCCAATCCCGTTGCAGCGTTTTATGGAGAGGCTTCTCCTGGCTAGTCGGGCGTTGACATTCAAGGGAGGGTGGGTAAAGATGCTAATCATCTGTGCGGTGGAGAACAAGGCTGAGACAGACAAAGATGTGTACAAAGTCAGAGAGGAGTTCACCGCGAGGATAAGGATCTCTGCTCGTAGTCTGCTCGCCTTCCTCCACATCTGAGGGACAACAATTACCTCAGCCACCGGCAGCCGGTGAGAAGACACAGCACTATCTCCACAGTAATAACCTCCTGCAATTATAGATTTGGTCTGTCACGTTTTCTGACTGAGGAGGTTCTGCAGCATTTTACTGAATCTTGATTGTGTGTGTGTGTGTGTGTGTGGCGTGAGGCGTTTACTTAGCAGGTATGACTTGAGATGTTTGAGGCAGACAGATGGGTGGTACACAAACGTGGACCAGCCAATCTGCACGTTCAAGACTGACTGACGAGAACTTGACTAGCTGCGGGCTGGAAAGACGTTAAATGTGTATAAAAACCACTGACGACGCACCACGCTGGCGAACCGCAATGACCAAATGTGAACGTCCGATATCTGTGTGACCTGTTGGCGGTTGACCAACTTCACATCAGCCAAAAGACAATGTTCTGCTCATGAGACAAGAAGAAGCTCAAGACAAGAGACAAGGACTCACCGGCTAAATGATTGATGTCACGATTGATGATGTCATTCGTGTAATAACTATGTATGTATCAGTGTGTGAGGTTTGTGAACACACATGCTGAATATACCCAGAAAATTCTATTTATTTGTTCTTCCCCACCTCTCGGGATTGGTGATATGAAACAAAACGGCCCATTAGTTTCTTACGCATCAAATCTCTGCTCCGCGTTCTCCAAAACAAATAAATGCAAAGAGCTACAGAAGATGTGAGAGCTCAGAGGGAAGAAAGATGCAAAAGGGAACAAAACCTCTTTATCATCACTGTTGGAGAATGACTGCGAGTTTTTCTCATTACATGCCACCAAATTCTGCTGAGCCATAGATTATATGGATTGCGGGAACTGCAGCAAAAGAAAGCTAATTACTAGAAAGCAAGTGATAACACTGACGCAGGAACTGGCTGCGGCAAAGTGCTGCAAGCTAGAATTTCAAACTTGTCCCATCTCATTTTCTCGCTGTTTGTGTGAGGTTTTGATACGTTCCATTAGTCTGTTCATCTCCGATGTCAATATCAACCCCAACACACACACCAGATTTCAAACAACAAGCGGATAGAAAGCTCGTCTGCTGTGTCAGCGCATTTACACGCAAGCCAACTTTTGATAAATACATTTAATCATAAATACTTAATAATAATACAAGACATTTCACAATCTGAAACGACCAGAGAGTATCTCTGTAACAAGCAGCCGGCCGCACAAAGAGAAAGTCTGTGTAAAGGAAAAAAAACTAAATGAATAAACCTCTTGAATAAGATTAAAGGGTAAAAGAGACGTGCACAATTCAGTTCAATCCATACCTCACAATCAAAGTCAATTTCGCAGACTTTGTTCACTTCAAATGACAACTCACTTAACGGCAGCGCGCCCAGCTGGTTAGCACAATATCACCCAGCACAGAATGCAAAATGAAAGCAGTGAATAACAGGAAGCAAAACATTTGCGTCATAAAATCTGCGCAGCGTATGTGAGGCTCAGAAAAAACAGATGAAATCAGCTGCAGTGACGAGGGGTGTTCATGTGTAATATACATTCAAAGAATATGCAAAAGGAGGCAGAAACACACAGAGAGGTTCACTTACCAACTAGAGATGAATCACCTGAAAGACAAGGAGAAAGAAACGGATCAGTTCAAGTCGACTGCAGAGCATCTCACTGGTACTACCAGAGGGTGGTTCCCACAGAGGCTGCAGTTAGCGTTAGTGGTGTCCACCACAGCGCTTCCTCACACTTGTAATTTGCACGTAGGCAGACAATATTTTCAACCTAAAACAATTGTTAAAAGGTCAGAAAAAGAGCTGACATTCGACACTAATGACTCGTGAAAAGGAGGATTTGTTTTGAGACGCCCAACTGCAGCTGTCATTTCGTTTCACCACCAAAGTGCCACATTAACTTTACAAATCCAAATTCAATTGGAAGGAAATGTGCGATTCGGTGCAAACATCAATCTCAATCAGAGGAGAGCGGTGGAGGAGCGGGTGCATGATGTGAGATAGAGATAACAAACATGTTTGAGCTACTTCCAGTGAATTCAAAGAAGGAGTATGAACCGTTTCATTTTCATCACACGTCGGCAGCAGACACAGTAGATTCTACCACCAGGGCTCTGGTCACTAGTTTGTTAGCTTGTACTCTCAGGATGTTCGAGTTGTACATGGACGATGTCCGATGAGGAGGGGTTATTCTACTTTTGTCGGCGAAGATGTTTTCGACACAGACATTGACCACGCGGCACCAATCCGATCATACTGCTGACTCACTGGCACCAGCTGTCCATTTCCACATAGATCTAGATGTGACATGTCGCTGTCGTCAGAACAAAATCTAAAAAAAGTTAAATGATTCTAATTGCCTTGACCACAGGTGGATGGACGTCAGTGGCTGTGCAAAACAAAATAAAATTAAATTAAATTAAATTAAAATACAAACATTTGAATATCAAATCTCAAAAATGAAAAAAAAAACATGAGAAATTTGAATCAGATTTTGGGGCAAGATTGACAACCCTATTTGTCGTCGTTGACCTGTTAGACATTAGGTGGATAAATGACCTGCCCTGCAATGACAGCTTTGGTCAAAGTTGGTAAGAGTGGATGGCGTCAATCCAAGGTGAACTGAGGCCTCCTCACAGCCAAGCTGGCTGTTAATCTACAGCTCAGGCACAAGAGCTGAGAGAGCTTAAACGACAGAGGTGGTGGATGAAGAGCGTGACGGGGACGGCGCCAGAGGACTGGACCTAATCAATAGGCCTCCGCCTCTCAGGCCTTGTTTGTTAATATCCTGGGTATCTTCAGCTCCTGAGAGTTATCAGCTGCTGTTTGTTCGACAAACATCTTCTCACACCTGGGAGGGGACATGGAGACAGGAGAGGGGTGTGTGTGTGTGTGTGTGTGCACGAGCCAAACAATGGAATGGAGCAAACGGTTGGATAGTTGATCACACACAGCTCATTTATCATTTCCCTAGCCTGACTAATTCCCTCAGGTCACACAGCCGGCACAAGAAACATTAAGATGTATCGTCGGAATCACGTCACGGCAGCAAGGCCGCACTTACGACACGTGTGATGATGATATCGCACCTCTGGAGTGAAATAAAGGTGCAGGTGTAATTTCAGAGCCGTTTTTTTCTTCTTCTTCTTTTTTTTTGTTTTTTTCAGATCTGTGGAAACCAAAGCCAGCCAACCTCACGTTCTCCTTTAACCAAGTGGAGACCCCCATCTGCTGTCAGGTACTTAACAACCCTTCACCGGCTCTCTTTACCCCACTCAGCTGCCTTCCTCTCCTAGAAATACCAAACACGGAGCAAGAGGAGTGTGGAGGGAACACGCTGGAATGAGAAAAACATGTGTACATATGTATATATTTATATACACACACAAGGACATGGAATGGATTGAAGCCTTGATGAAAATATTTAGTCATTTTAAAATGATATATTATGTCTACGTAGATAAAGTGATGTGCTGTTCTGAAAATATCTCCATGATTGGAGATAGAACAAGAAAGAAAAATTATCTGACGAGAGGAGGAGGATTTTATTTGACACGACATTTCATTCGAATAAGGTTTTAACCACTAAGTGCACCTCATAGTGTTTGGACAGTTTCATTGGAATTTTGGCTGTTTTTATACTAAATTAAAAGTCAAACTTTCCACGATCAATGTTTAATCAGACGTTTTGACAATCTGAATAGAGCTGAAATTACAGCGCTGATATCAAAGGAGTCTCCAGCGCTGAAAAGAACGCAGAAATCATTATTGTAAAAGCAGGGGACTGAACAAAGGGAAGGAATAAAACTCATGGGTGGTGAAAGTTTCAGAGAGAACGGGAACAAACGTCACGTTATGTTTAGAGACTAAAAACAAAAAGCAGATCGAGTGTGCCTGAGGAAAGCAAAGCTCACATGACCTCACTGGGTTCCTTCCTCCTCTGGACAGAAACAGTGTGAGTGTGACGAGACGGCAAGCAGGAGACACAGAGCTCAGATGCATCTGTGCACGAGAACCCGGCAGCGTCAGGACTGTCAAGCACCTCTTGACAAATGGGACTCGTGTACGATGGCTGCAAGTGAAACCGGATCAAAACAGAAATAACAGAGGCGGACACTAAACTCCTCCGTCCTGGGACCGGATTATGGTTCCTGAACCCGGAATCGTAGCCAATGTCATCGCCTGGAAATGCTTGACCCATTGTTGAGAAACAGCCCGGAGCTCTGAATGTGATTAAAGAGCAAAGCCTCGTGATGACAGCGCGGCTCAGCCCAGGTCCCGCGGACGGATCAGCCTCTGGCCGGGACGCTGACTTCATCTGCTTCATCTGATCCCCGCAGGAGGTGAGGGGACAGTGTCTCAGAGACCTTCACAGCTGCAGCGTTCATACGCAGACACGTTCACGGACGGCGACTCGACGAAGACACTCGAGGAAAAAAGGGATTTGTCGGACGAAATTAAGAGATCTACCGCTTTCTTTGAAGCAAATCAAAAGCTGGAGGACATATGTGTGACTATGAACAGACTGTGCTGGAGGTACAAGTCCAACATTCAACTAGGTTGTCAACTCTTTACAAATAAAGAAAGGGAAATCATATTATTTTTTCATTTTATTTTTTCCCCCTCTTTTCGTGGTGCAGAGTGGCCCTACATGCAATTTCCGTAGTAATTTGTGTGCAATGACAATAAAGTCTATTCTATTCTTATGGATTATTATAAATATGAATAAAGATATACATATTTTAAAGGGTTTTTAGGGTACCTAAATCATAACTGTAACTCTTAATTTGGCAAAATTCAGTCTTTTAAGAGGAAAAAATTAAGATTAAATTCAGATTTCCATCACCCATGCAGGAATGTGATATCTCACTAGCTGAACTAATGTGTTGCACCGTATCTCCAAAGCAAATATTAGACTCACACGTATGAATATCATCAAGATTTGTTTTGTGTTTTACTTTTTAGACATAAATGTGATTCAACCCTTTAGGCACATCCATTGATATGCATTTTCATCTTGGTGGAACCAAGGGATGCTGGAGAAAGCCCTGTTGCCAGGTAACAGGGACCCTGTTGAGTTGACTGGGCCTTAGAGTCAGTGACCAGCAGGGGTGAATGGCCCTGAAGAACAACTAAGACTGATGGTCTCAGCTGTCATTGTGCTATTTGACTGCAGACACACATCAGACAGTATCAGAGCTGCTAAAACCCCCCAAAACAATCAAATTAATGTCCAGGAAGCCGACTGGCGACATGGATGTGTCTGTAATTCCCTGTAAAAATCATCTAAGTACATTTTTCTGTGGCCTCAAGGTCCTTTACTGTTGCAGGTGCTGTGTAACACTTCCTGTCCATCCCAGTGACCTTGATGGAGCTCTTGTGTGATGTGATATGTTTGACCAAACACACACACTCACACACACAAACGCTGATCCCCTTCTCCTCGTGCGTCTGCACATCTCTCTCCTGGACCAGAGTCCACGCTCTAATCCTCGGGCCCCGATGCTGAGGCTGCAGCCTGGTAATTCACCAAATCCCCTCCTGCCAGCCTCTGCCCGTCCCTCTGCTCTGATATCAAGTGGCCCTTGACTGAACACACGCAACCACGCGGACGTTGAAATGTGCCGTCGTGGGGCGAACACACAAACCTCTCCCCAATGTGTTCATATTCTCCCTTGTGTCCCTTAAACCTGCCTGATTTGCTGCCATGTCACCAAACAAACACTCTTTGGAATGTGTTTGGTTCATTGAACATACTGATACCGATGATCAAAACCTCTGTATTTTGTCCAGTATTGCCTGGTTAGATTGAAGCTGGGTCCCTGGACACGCAAATGACGGCTCATGAAACCTAATCAGGGGAAATGAAAGGCATCAATTTAGACGACTCCTGCCAGTGGTTCTAACAATGTCCAGCCAATTGTGGACAAGCCAAATGACGAGAGGGGGGGCGGGGGGGGGGGGGGGGGGGCTGTGCGCAAAAGCAGGAGAAAAGGGAAAAGGGAGAGGAGGGGCTGGCTCTGTGTTTGTGTGTGATGGCAAATGAAACGGCTTTGAGTGGGATAAAGCGGCACATTTCAGAGGGCGTTGGTTGGTGCGCTGTCAGGAGGTCAGAGCTGGAGGGGCAAAGGCTGCTGTCCCCTGATGACGGGTGCTCTTGTTAGATGTGACTGAACTAACGCAGTAATGTTCCCCAAGAGTTAATGGCCTGTGGTTAGCAGCTTCCTGATTCAATTATTCACTTAAACTCGGTGTTAGTTGATTAATCTACCAATTAATTGTCTGGGTCAATGTCCCCATTTTTATGGGGAATCTGCTGGCTTATGGATGGTGGTGACACCCCGGCTGTGATGGTGGGCTCTCAGCATTCTAACACATTAGTAACAAGTCAAATGCTGGAATTCAAAGGTAATATGACGCAGGTCGACATGGGTCAGTTTCACTCACTGACTGAGTTCAGGCTGTGTACGCAATCACTCAGACGTCCATGTGTGTCACACTGTGTGACCTTTAAAACTATTAACTCCATCGTTCTATCGCCCGTTATGATCACACAACTATGATTCATAAAGTTTTTGCATTTATATTTATTTCTTTTCTTTTTTTTCAGTGTGGGAGGGAAAATAAAGACATCTCTATGAGTTTACTGTTCCAAAATATAAAGGTGAATTAAAAGCAGATGCATTTCTTTTGTTGGGGTTCTACATGTAATTCATTTCTGGGCATTTTTGAGAGCTACGACTTGGAATCATTTGTTTTCCTTGTTTTTCTTTCATAACTGTAACTCGTCTTTCATTTTTTAAACGAATATATTTATTTTCCTTTGGTGGATAGCTTAATTGGTAATATCACTTCGAACATGCAATTCCAAACATTAAATTGATATAATTACATGAGTTACTATATCATTATGTTTGTATGTGGTGTGATGATGACGATGACTGAATAATAAATTCAACTATTTACAGTATATATGTTTAATAAACGTGCCATGGCGGTGGTTCCAACTGTCCTCGAGGGTTTTTTTATTGAAATTGTCAAAAAAAGGTGTCACACTGTTGCGTCCACATTTGGTACAGTGTTTAAACAGTAAAAAAATAGTAAAAATGATAGTAACATCGCGCTGTATGTTTTTAATGACTTCAGATATGTGTTTATTTGACTACTTCACAAGGATTTCGACATGAAAACCCTCTGAGATGTTGCGGAGGAGGATGTTTTCATTGATTTCATGTTCAGTTCACAGCATCTGCAACCCCATGAGACGTGTTTGACCATTTCACGGAATTCACAGTTATTGTTTTTGAGAAGGGACGAGGACAGGTCGAGGAAAAATGGATGTAATAAAAGCGTGATGAGCTTAACCTTAAGCCAAACGGATGGGAGTGGGGTGGGAGGTTGGGGGTGCGGATGCTGAATAATTAATACATGGATATGGGGGCAGGAATTAAGGGATGAGGCACAAAAAAAGCACAGTCAAAAGTGTATTTTCAGAGGGAACGGATTCACGGTTCAATCCACACAGCGGCTGGTCTGAGGCTCAAACCGGATTCGTCTGTTTAACTAATGTTCAGATGCCGTTCAGTGCTGCAGCGTATTGATCTGGAGATCAGTCAGATAAAGGGAGGGGTACTTTGTACAGCATGTTCCTATTCATCTAAACCTACAGAGGTTTCTCACTGAGAGAACAGTAGGTATCGTTGGCATTTTTATTTATTTTTTATTTTTTTAAAATGAAATCTAAATTGGATAAATTGTTATTCAGACTCATTTGAGCTTGTGTGTAATGTTTTTTAGTCATAAAACTGTTTCCTCGTGGAGCACCCCCACCTGCAGTACAAGATACACCTTAATCTCAACAATAACCTTTCTGTTAACACACCAGATTCAGTTTCTTTGGCTGCTGCGGGTTTTTTTTTTTTTTTTTTTCTTCAGAGCACAGACTTTCAGCCACCTCAGTGTCAGTGGGATCACCAGCCACAAAATCACCCAAGGACAAGCACACAAAAAACGTATTTGACACAAACCATCACCCATTTCCTGTCAAAATGGAATTCTTCACTTGATTCATGTGTCTCTCCTGATTCAAACGGTGTTACAATATATCTTGAATGTGCCTCAGTGAAACTTGGACCTTAGACTTAACCACCTCCTCCATCCTGAATCAACGGTGACGCAAGTCGGAACTCATCAAATTCTTGTTTTTTATTCCCCATGGATCTCAACAATACGTCTGTCCTCCCTTGTTGTATGTGTCATCTGAGCTTACAAACCTTCCATCAGAAGTTCGGCCATTCAGCTCGGCTCTCATTAATTATGCGCTAGCTCAGATACAAACGTCTGCTCTCCTTCCTCCTCCTCCTCTTCTACCTGCTCCACGGTTTGCAATTTCCAACAAAGGGCTCTATAATGTTATTCCACGTGCCTCATTGCCTCCGCTTGTCTGCTCCGGTGAGCGCAAAACCACCCACTGCCCTCTGGAGCCTGGAAATTAGCAGCGTATTGGAACGCTGTGAAGGAACATTTAATTCGCACAGGCTGTGACAACGTTCCACCATTTTAATTTGCACAAAAGCCAACGTGTGTGTAGTATCTCAGGGAAATCTAGTCTGAGATAAAAGACAATGAAAGTTCTTTCAAGCGCCGTGGTTCGGAGGTAGGACGGTAATTGAAGTCTTTAAGGAGCTCATCGATATGCACCCTGCGATGGCACCTGTGGCAGCAGTGAGATAAAGTACCAGAGGTAAATTTCAGGGCTTTTTTTTAACCTACGACCTGTTTTCATGTGCTTGAGTTGAAATGATTCACAATAAGAATCGAGAGGGAAAACAATCGTAAGGGGGACCGACACAAGGATCCCGATGTGTGTGAAGGTACTGATAACACAATTACAATAGTGTTAACGCCTTAATACGTGTAAAAAAACAATGAACTCGCTGCTAAAATGGTCTCCTGCTGACTTTTGATGGTTCATTAGGAATATTTCTGTATGTGTGAGATCTGAAACTGCTCACAAATGCATCTGACAAATACGATATGCAGACGACCTACAGGGGTGAGAAAGAGCGTGAATAACTACTATTTGGACACGAGCAAAACACGCAGGGGACCTGCTGGAATGTAGCATGTGTGATTGATGTCCTTCCTTTTCTTGTTCTGAAGAGAGCGGAATGCCCTCACACGTCGCACCCTTCAGCGAGCGACATCCAGACACTTGGCTCCACGCTGAGCCTGGCAGTCGTCTGAGCGCTCTGATCTCAGCGTGTCCTGAGTCCGTCCTGACGTAAAACACGTGTCCCGGCGCTGCTTCCACTAAGTGGCTTCTATTCACCGCTGTATCTAAATAATGTCCTCTCCCTTTTCCAAATCCCCTTATTCAATTATGGAGCGTCTAATACGTGTCAACATGTTTCATTAGTCCATCCACAGATTAGCTCTACTCTTTTTTATTTAGTAAACGCAGAAATATAATTTTCCCCAAGCCCAGATGGAAGGAAACTGTGAAAGAGTGATTATTTTTGTTCATTACATTTTTTCGTTGGCCAGCCAGAACTGCCACCGCTCTTTTTCTTTTTTTTCTTTTTCTTCTTCAGAGTATTAGATAAGCTGACTTAAATTTACTTATTCTGCTTTCAATTTTGCTGCAGTGTGCATTTAAATGCTTCGGGAACATTAAAGGAGTGTGGTAAGAGAGCGTGGGCTTAACTCCGAGCTCTCTCCCAACGCTCTCCTGCGTTTATCACAGAGCAAATATTCATGAGCCACTTGAACAATGCTGAGTGAAACAAGGCGGACACGTGAATACATCACATCCAGGTGATTATTTATTCTGCCAGCGTGCCAGCCTTTGATATTCACTGTGATAATTGTCGGGAGTTACTGGTCCCTCGAGGGGTTTATGAGCGGCGTCGGTATCGTAGGTGAGCGGAGAGGCAGATATGACTGTACATGTGTGTTAGGGAGATTATTCCCTCCGACGCCGCTGAAGAGACAGTGAGTGCTCGCTGGTCATTATCATTCCCTTCCCGTCGCCCTCCTCTCCTGATGGGCCTCGTCTCCTGCGTCTTTCCCTTCTCCAGTTCCACAAACCCCCTGTCCGTATCAGTTTCCCTTTTGCCGGATATTTTGACTCTCTAGAGCAGGGGTCACCAACGCGGTGCCCATGGGCACCCGGTAGCCCACAGGGACCTCATGAGGTGCCCACAGGCCTGTTCTAAAAATAGCACTGTGACCATTTGAACATGAAACTATTACAGAAACTGAGAGAAATAACGTGTTTCATGGTGAAACTTCAGTATTTCTACATTATTAATCACTGTTGATGATTCTAATTCAAGTTAAACCATGCCAGTTTTGTTATTTTTAGAAGTGCGTGTCAAACTGTTAGCTCTTTGGATAACTCGGTACTATTGTAGTAGCTCGCACTTTCAAACAGGTTAGTGACCCCTGCCCGAGAGAGCGATGCGGGATAGAGTTTGAGATCCAAAACTCTAGAAACACTGGGAAGGAGCTTTTACGATTATATTCATGGTCACGTGTCAAACAAGTAGCTAGCTAGTAAGGCTAACTCCCTTCCTCATCAGTGTTTCATCAGATTATCATAAATCAGTTTCTTCCTCTCGTTCACTTCCCTGAGGCTTAAAGTCCTTGATCCCCCCCCCCCTTTGCTTCTAGGGGGTGGACTGACCTCTGGTGACACAAATGGTTTTTATAGTCAGTTGACAGAGGGTTTGACATAAGACCTGTGATGTCACATGTCACATCTAAGTGCTTTGCTTCACATTTTCTTCCTCTGGTCAGCAGCCCCACCCCCAACCCCAACACACACACACACACACACACCCTCCCTACGTTATCGTATGTGCACCTGTATCTCCGTATTATGTCATCCTCCCCCCTCGTCCCCAGTGGCCTTAATTACAGCGTGTAAAATCCCGACCTGGATCCAATTTCCAGACTCCAACCACACCGCCCCAAGATTAATGTGCCGTTGGCCGAATGTGATTAGTTGCCTCCCAAATAAGGATGTGTGTGTACATGTGTGCACTTATTTGAGTGTGTGTTTGTGCTGATGCATTTCTAGGATTTGGGAACGATTCAATGTACACATAGTGTCTGCTTCATAAGAGACAGCCAGATATTTAAATACGCAAAGTCGAGTTTTGACAGTTTATTGTCGTTGAAGATGTAAAAGGTAGATTCCTGGTTTCATTCCTCTGATTCACTTAAATCAAACACTGCATTTCTCCTCATCTCTGCACGTTGTGAAACGTCTTTTGTACATTGTAAGAAGCCGTATTTATTTTTTTCCCCCTGAGGAAGGAGGGGGATGTGATTTTTTAATATTATACATTAAAAACATTCCGACAGAGCTACGGTTGCTTCTTTACTATTTGATATTTTCATATATGATGCTCATTTTCTCAACTAGTGTTGCATACACAACCTGAACTGAGACATTACATCAAGGGTGTGTCTGCAGGCATCTCCTGGCTCTGTGTATGTGTGTGTGTGTGTGTGTGTGTGTGTCGTGCATAGTGGGCGTTCACTAAGAAGTATGATTTGCCCCGTCAGTTTCTCTAAGTGAGGCAGCCGATAATGAGGCGTGACCGGCCTGGGAAACAGCGATCAATCTCAGAGGGAGGGGCTGAGGGAGTCCGACCGTCACACACCTCACGCTGCATCTATGGCTTCACCCCCGAGGAGCCACTGAAGGTCATTCACGGTAGACTCAGCCCCCTCCTGTCAATCAGAATTAGCCTTGATCGCACTTTTAATAGGGATCACTAGTACATGGCGACCTCAAGAGGGAGGTCTGATCTTTGATTGAGAGTCATTTTTGTTCTTGGCAGGTCTGAGGTTCCTAAAGCAGAAAAAATATGACATATTATTTCATTTTTTTGTGCTTTGATGGACGCAACAAAGACACCAGACGAAAATGATATTATATACTATATGGGCTCTGTAGCTGCTCATCCAAGGCTTTTCTCTCAGACTGTTTGGAGCGGATTGGGGCTGCTGGAGCTGCTCCGTCCTCCATCCTCCATCCGTTTTACTCAGCTGCTGTGTCAGGAGGAATTTCTCCTTGTGTGAGGAATTGTGCCATTCAGGCCCTAATGCCTCCACCGGGCCAGACAGGACAAGTCAAAGCTACTTATCAAGGACGAAAAGCCAGAACTGACCCCAACTATCGACTGGACCTAATGTTTGCTACGCACCAACACATGGATACTTGTTGAATGTTGGTTTTCCAAATAATGTGTCTGCCCTATAATTAGTGGGTCTGCCTTGCCAAAGGCAGATCCACTCTTATAATCCTGTGCGTTTAATATTATTACTATTATTCCAGTCCACTTTTTCGGCACGCTACTAGTCACGCAGCGTTCGTCAGCGTGAGAGGGCTCGTTTCGACCGGCTCCATCGGGAATCGAGTGCTATGACTCCGTCGCGTTATAGCGTGCACGGATTACGAAATATGCACGAAAACGTGCACGATTTTTTGCCATAGAAAATGAATGGGAGCTATTTTACACGTCTCGCTGTGTCCTCTGCGTTTGATCGATTGACTTGAAATTTTACTATGTTGTAGCGCTCTGTGTCCCCTTTAACATGTGTACTTTGCAAAGCGTCACGTCTTTTCGTTTTCACGCTACAGTGACTTTTTCCTTCAAAAAAATGTTCCGGAACAAACTTGCAATTTGCCCAAAGCCCCATCCTCAAAAAAAATCAATAAATTTTATATCGTTGGAAAGGTCTGCTTCCGCTGAAGCCAGGAAAAATGAAATGGTGTTTATACGATATATATTTGTATCCATTAACAAAAAATATTCACAAATACCGTCGGATAGGTCTACCTCCTCTGATGCAGACATAAAAAATGGCTTGTCGATAGGATGTACGGTTCTCACGCTAAAAATGCGGACGCTCCCCCTGTCCCTGACGAGCAGACAGAAAGGGGAGAAATCAGCTGCATCAGCCTGTGTCTGTCACACATACACACGCACCAACATCGGCCTGTTGGTCTGTAGCTCTGACATACGTTCACCATCGGCCGTAAACTATACATAGACGCGTTTGGGGAGTCGCCGCCGTGCCGACCGCAGGTGCTTCGCCCCCCTCCGATCGCCCCCCCGTTCGTAAGAGCAGTCTTCTGTGCTACAGCTGTATATTTTGATGTAGCCGATGTAGCCGTGCTACAGCCGTACATGTTCTCTGCGACAGCCTGTGTCTGTCACACACACGCGGGACACATTGGGGGTCGGCTACAGGACGCGGCCGGCGACGGGCAGACCCACTTCAAAATTTCTCGAAGAGGGATTTTCTAGTTGATAGTTAACCTCTAATGAAGGTATTCAGCTATCTGACCTGGATGTAGGTGTTCCAGGTTCGGTAATCAGAGAAACAAACGTATTATGTTTCACTGAAAGATCCTGTGATTTTTGAGTATTTGTCTTGTTTTTCCATCTATACAGAGAGATCCGTTATTGGAATTTGACCTAAATACTGGGAATATTGTTGCTTGTAATTACATGCATACATGCTTGTAAAACTATATATATAAGTGATCACATAATAAACAGAACTGTCATCAGTTACATTACTGGAGACAAATGTGTAATTAAATTACAGTTATTGAACCATTTCTGGTGGAGGAAACTTAAGTTCAGCATGAGATACATCCCAGTACACCAACATGAAATCAAAACACAACTTATTCTCTATGTAGTAATAACACCAAGATATATTTATCTGATTTTTCAGTAGAATAATCATAGAAAACTTGATTAGTAAATCAGCTGAAAGTTGCAGCTCTGATTAAGACTCAAAGACTCCAGGTGGAACAAACTGTTCTAGGATGTACCAGCATGGTCTACATGACAAATATTCATCTTGGGCTGACCTTGCAAAGCCTCCAAGTGGTGCTGGTGTTCGTGGTGAGTTTATGGGGCCGTTGGTGTGAAGGTGTGCTGCTGCTGTATCGCTGTGTCAGCTTTATGGCAGAAAATGGATGAAAGAGATTCACTGTGCAAATTCCAAAATCCATTGCTACTGATTATCCTGACTGCAGAGTCACTAAGTAACTAAAAAATACTGAGGCTCGCATTCAGCGTCAGATTCACTGGATTCAATTCCGTGCCACAATTAATAGTTTTTAAGACAGCAACTGTGGTGTTTGACACAGTCGTATTAAATATCTACACTACCGTTCAAAAGTTTGGGGTCATCCAGACAATTCCAGTTTTGTAGCTTCTCTAATCAACACTTTTAATGTGTGCAAACATAATTACAAAGGTTTTCCAATCCCCATTCACCTTTTAACATGATTAGCTAACAAAATGTAGCATTAGCACACAGGAGTGATGGTTGGTGGAAGAGGCCTCTGTAGGTGGAGGTAGATACTCCATTAAAATCAGATGTTCACAGCTTAGAATAGTCATTGACCACATGTCTAGACCAGTCTGATTCATTTAACGTTGGAGGACATTTCTATGTGACCCCAAACCTTTGAACGGTAGTGTATTTAGGTATGTAGTTTAGTTTAGTTAATTGGATCAATACCGTTGCATTAGTGGACGAATGAGGAGCTGCTGGTGAATGCAGTGATGCTGCAGTTCTCAGAATAGCTGGGACCAACCAGTGACACAACGTGTCCTCAGCCGGCGCAGACAGAGATGACTATCGTGACCTGGACCTAGTCTATTACATTTGAGGTTAGATACAGATCAGGCTGGATATTCCCTTCACTTTCCCCCCGGTATCTCCAAGGAGATCTGCATTAAACCTGCCAAGAGACAATCTCCCCGGGCCTGGTTAATTCCATTCTCAGCGTGTGTCATGGCGGCCTCTCCAAACGGGGTGGCGGCCGCAGGGGACCTTATTTGAATAGAAACCAAATGATCCGTGGGCAAAAAGCGTCTGCTCCCTTAAAGTCAAGGGGCCTGAAACGTTGGCAATTAGATCATATGACTCACACTTTTTTTTTCCCTTTAATAGAAATGGTACTTAAATTGATTTGTGGGTCCCTTAAATGCATTATTAATGCTACATCAGCTTCAGGGCAGCTGTTTAGAGAAACACGGACACCTCTGAGACCGCTGGCACGAGCTAATAGACTGAGTACATTCTTACATAAAGCACAGCACAGCTACACAAGTGTGTGGATGATCGTACTAATGGACGGGGGAATGAGACAAAGTCATCAGTTACTGCCGATGGTAAATTATAATCTGATATCACAGAGCACAACGTAAAACAATAATCACATTTAATGGGTACGTTACGTATCCACAAAGGTCACTGCAGATACAAAGTTATTTAACTACACAGCTACAGTCTTGTAGCCGTGTAGTACAAATATATATACATATATACATATATATATATAGATATATATATACAGAGAGAGAGTATTTCAGTATTTACCTGTTTTCACAATATTTCAATCATTTATTTGACTTAATTAACTAACTTAATTCATTTCAGTCGCGCCCCCCCACCGCCTCCACATCCTGTTTATTAGCAGGAATGCGTCCAAATACAGTGAATATTGCTGTCAAGCCGACTGCCCAGTCTCACAGCACTTGACAAGAAGTTTCAAGCTCTGCTAAGTTACTATGGTAACTGATGGATTTTCGGTCATTTCGGTCATTTCATTTGACATGAAGGACGTGATCGACACTCTTTCAAGCATGTAGCTGCATATATGATAACGCTTGTGGTGAGAGGTGCTGCGTTGAATCGTCCAACTCTACATGATAACGTCACATATGTAAGTGGAACGGCGCGTGTTCCTCATATGCAAACATTTCGACTGATGCGTGTCCAGAAGACGCCCCGTTGTTCAGAAGGACAGAGCGCGCATGCTCGGCAGACGTCTTCCAGACAGCGAGATAGCGATCAGCAGCGACTGAGGCCTGGGGTTTGTCCTTCCGGCAGCGGCGAAGGACAGCCCTGGCTTTAAGGAGACTGACATTGATTTCCTTGCCCCGGTTATGGGGCGGCTGAGGAACCTGTGATCATTACCACTGGACAACACCTTTGTTGAAGCTTTGGCTCACACCGACGTCGACATGTGCGCAGAGATTCAGGGAAAGTGGATGTGGAGAGAGCTGAGATGTTCCTAAGTCACTGAGTGAAAAACAGTTCATCGTGAACATGTCACGCGCTCTGGCCCTCGAATAGGTTTATTGATTCCTCTCTTTTCAGGTGTTTTTGGCCTGTCCACATGGGAACACACGGTATTAATTCAGGCTACAGTTGATCAATACAAACGCCTGGCTAGACCACGGTTGCTAATTATTCAGCCCTCGGCTATTTCTCTGAACACATCCATCCCTTTGGTGACTCACGGATTATTTAGTGGCTTTGTATGTTGTCTGACATCCATCACGCCTTCTTTGTGTCCCTTCTGTATCTCCTGCTCCTCAGTAGCTTGTTCTCCTGTGTCTGATTCAAGGACTTCCTGCTTCTCGTCTGTCAGTCTGTAGTCTTTTTTTTTTCCCCCCCAGATTCCTACTGGAGCAGTTGCCCTTCCTGAGGGGGAGTTCCTTGATCTTTAAGTCGGCCACAGAAAGACTCAGAGTCAGTCAGTAAATGCTTTAGCTAATAGTTTGGGATATTTTGATCCTCAGACTCTAGACTTGATCAGTTTAAAGGATCGTTAAAGATGACATATTTTAGGAGGACGTCTCCACTTCTGTTCACAGCTCTGTCGTGAATGCATTGTGGTATGAATAGAAAACCCACTGCTGTGGAGAGTTGTGACTAATAGACATACCCGGTTTTCTTGAAAAGGCTTTTGCTGTAAACATGAACATGAAGTATGTGGAATATAAAAAGAAGAATGCAAACGTATAAATGTGATCCGCTTCATCCATCCCAAGTATTTGCACTTTGCAGATGTAAGAGGAGGCCTTGAGAGCAGAATAGTGTAACCAAGATTAATTATCCCAATTATACTGGAAAGTGTCTGGAGGATAAATCATTTTTCAATGACCTTGAATTTGGCCTAGTGGTCAGTAACCTGCTGCACTACACCATGTGTCTAGTAATGAATTCCTGTCCTTATGCATCCAGTTTTACTGTTTTTTTTTTTTTTTTAAACATTCTTTGTTTTGCCCATCATGTGACATGGCGTTCTTCACGTTCAAGAAGTTGTAAGTGACACTGAGATGATCTTAACTCTTTTCAGCCCAATCACTGAAACCTTCACCCACTGTTTTTCATGTTTAAAGACGATTAATGAGCCTGCTTCCCCCGAGTTCACCACCGGGATCCAGCTGCGCCCCACACACGGTGAGTGACAGACTTAACGTCTGATGTCGAGATCAGACCGCGCCTGGAGATGGACAGATATTCTAACGTCAGACTTAACATTCTCCTTGTGCGCTATATTATCTTGGTGTGTGCTAATCTCACTGCAACATGTGGCTGGAGTAAACAATCAACTCCGCCTTGGATGGATTACCGCTGAGGATCAGAGTTAAATGTCGGCAGGTTGTCGGAGGCGTTACAAGGAGACAGATTACTGGCTGCATAGAGATGAAGAGATGAAAGATACGCCTCATCTGCTGGTGGCAGTGTGTGTTTGCTGTGGATGGGAAACGAGGGTTGTTGTTGTTTGTTTTTTATTACACGAGAACTGGTGAACACATTCGTTTTAAATAATTAGGCTCATTTTTCTCCGGAAATGGTCTCAGGATTGAGTCAGAGTTTAAAAATGAAAGTTGCTAAGTAAACAGATGACATGTCACAAGTCCATGACCTCAAACTATCTGTTGTGTTACGCACACACGGATGTATTGGCTATTGCCGACGCCTCTCTGGCAATAAACAACATTTGTTTACACACTAAAAAGTCTTGTGGTGAAACGTCGGTATCTTAAGAACTATCAGTGTAACAGACGTGTTTCCGAGTGTCATGATATAGTTGTTTTTGTGAATTGACGCTGTACAAATAAAATCTGATGACTCTCACAGGTTGTGCGTTCAGATTTGTTGTGCATGTGCGAACGGGGTTCGGGGAGAATCATCTCAGTCCAACATTGTTGAATCACGCACACCAATGTTATCAGAATGTCGTCAGAACATTCACCGACCGGTAGCTGTTACTTTTTCCTACGGTTGGTGCTCACTGAGGGGTCAACAAACGAGCAGAATGTAACGGAGGAGGAGGGGCCATCGTCACTGGGTGTGCAGAGAAAAGTCGGCGAATTTCTTAGAACGCATTTCAGCAGTGAAAGTACACGTAATAGCATGGAATAGACCAATGAAAGTGTGTTGAACATCTCTGGAAAACAGGACCTTTGGTGTTGCTGACATATAAAGCAAATAAATAACATCTCAGCAGCATCAGAACAATAGCAGACAGAAGAGGATGAGAACATGTACCTCATATTTCCCTTTTTATCGGGTAGCGTGGCCCTTGAAAATAACTGCTTGCCAAACAATAGGAATGTCAGCAGAGTGGTGGAGAGAACTCTGCACATTCGACAACACCTTCACCTTCAAGTGTTAGTGAATGAGAGCGTGGACACACGTTGCATTTGACCAGCAAACACATTTCCATTTCATATCCAATAGAATCAGCAGGTTTTTCTGTGCGTTCTTTAAACCCAAGCAGAAGGGATAGAAAAGTGTTACCTTCAGCCCCAGGATCAGGTCGTCGGGGTCAAAGGTGGTCAGAGGTGAAGGTCCAGGACGTGAGCCATAGGACAGGACAAGGGGGTGGGACACACATTGGTGACGGTCACGGCAAAATGGCAGCAGGGAGAGGGAGGGAGGGAGTGAGGGAGGGAGGGAGTCACAAAACGAGGAGTTATGGAGGAAGGGGGAGGGATGCAACGGGATAGGATGGTGCAAAGGGGTAAAAAGACAAGGGAGGGTTTGTGAGGAAATGAAATGGCACAGTGGAGAGGTGAAAAGCAGAGGAGGAAATTGTGTGGGACAACAGCAGTTTCAAGGGGCTTCAGGCGAAGAGGCTGAGTCAATTCCTCTGGAAAAAAAACTAAAAAAAAAAAAAAAAAAAAAAAAAAAAAAAAAAAAAAAAAAAAAAAAAAAAAAAAAAAAAAAAAAAAAAAAAAAAAAAAAAAGAAAAAAAAAAAAAAAAAAAAAAAAAA